>JBAMIE010000036.1:2315807-2328546 GCA_037177295.1 Kaempferia parviflora | reverse complement strand
TTGTATCATGTACACTCACAAGCATACATCAAATACATAATAAACCTAACTTAAACCTTTGCCCAAATATCAAAACCCTCGGGTACTAGATTGCTCCAACAATCCGCTCATAGGTAGCGATGACGCAGTGTGATAGCGGGCAGAGATCCCTCCCTTTAACTATGATACAGGGAGATGAGAGCTTTGCTCCCCCATTTTATTTGGGGTAGGAGGATAGGTGTACTCCGACAATATCCTGTCCACTCGGTCACTCAGGAGCAGTGATGGCAGAGTGCACAGTTGTCATAGCCCAACCCACTCGGCCTTACCATCGCGTGTGAGGTGGCTGACTGGCGTCATGGGTGACCATGTCATTTGCATCATGTGCATATTGCATTGATTGTATTTGTTTGTGTTTGTTGCATTTTATTTGCTGCCTTGGTTGTTACATATGCTTGACATGCATATACAGGATACAATATGGTTGTACCTATTTACCTCATGCATACCCTTATGTCCGAATAGGAGTTTCTGGTAAGTACAGTATTTCCGTAATTCTGTATTACATTTTCTATTATTGTTTCAGAAGAGTATACCGACATGATTATTACTATTAATTATAGTTTATTATGCATGTCTGTCTAATATCCGTTGAGTTCAATGAACTCACCCCGCTGATGTATTTTTATTTCAGGTTGAAGCTATCAGGAGAGTCCAGCTGTCAGTCGTCCCCTAGTGTAAAAATAGTCTCCACTTTATTTAGATTTTTATATTGGTTTTCTATTTCATAATGTTGTTATTTCAGACTTGTTTTGATTCTTACACTCGTGGTTTAGCTATATCGAGTTTTAGATGGCCTACCCATGATTTTCCGCTGCGATATTTTAAGTATTATTTTTGTTATCGTATTATTTCATCAGCCAGAGGCTGATTTTAATATTAAATTGCGTAGTTGTGGATAATTGATTATTATATATGTTCCGGCTGTGTTAGTCGAGAGTGGTGTGAGTTGTATTCAAGATTCATATTGTCACCCGTACAGGGGAGATGCTATCGAATTTTCATCCTGTAAGGACTCCTCTAGGACATGACAAAGAGATTCATACTAGCAAGGCAACAGATTGACAAAGGAAAACTTATTCCACTTTAAGACTATTGTCAATTGGTTCGAGAATCAAACTACGCAATATTTTCTACCTTGAAGTGGTGACAACACAGCACCAAAAGGAAGATAAAATAGAGGCTCAAGTGAAAGCATAACTCTTTCTAATGGAGATGATACCAAGCAACGATAACACAAGTGCATACAAACTCAAGCAAGGGGTTTCGCAGAGGGAAAATAATGCATCACATGGTCAACAACCCATAATACATTTACCATTTGTAATAACAAGTAAAAACACTGGTCCATAAAAAAGATAAATCAAACTGGTTTAATATTTCACGTCAAAGCTGTCAATAAAATAATAATGAAGGAAACAAGTTTACAAGAGTCGATACATGGGGAAAAAAACAGAACGCAAACAGTTCAATTAATGGATTGGAACATACCAAAACACCAGTTTGTTTGCAACATAACGATTACGATCGAACCTAATAAGCCTTGGAAGGTACACGCACATTGCTGGATAGGAAAGACTGGGAGTCGAGATCAATGCATGATGCATTATTGTAGTGAATGCAACAGAACCTACAAAATGTTCCAGTACAATAACACAAATCTAAAGGGCACTGTTGACAGAAAGGAAACCTAAACTTATATCGTAGGAAGGAAAATAAGTAAAACTTACTCATCAAATCCAGTATTAAGCTTGTCGCTCCCTGGACAGGGACCTTTCGGACCGATGGTATCCATAATCATCTCCTACTGCCTCACCCTCCTCACGTTGATCTGCATCTGCATACCCATATTGATGTTGATAATAATCAGGCTGACGCTGATCATAGGACCCATGATCATAATAATCCATTTCATGTCGCTTTGACCGCTCAATGTGTTCCGCAGGCTTAACTGGTGGAGGATGATCATAATGTTTCTGACCCTGGGACTCATCATACTGACTGTAGTCGCGTTCATGCACCGGATTTCTTAGTCCATCATACCATTCTTGCCCATTTCCATGTTCAATATTTCTGTCCCTTGCGCCAGACCTCTCCCTGCCATGCTTCGACTCACTACCATATTCAGAATCCTTATCATGAAAATAACCACGTTCTCTTTCATAACCGGCTTGATCATAGTCTCTTTCTCGCTCCCGGTCTCTATCACGTGGACGATCACGATCACGTTCACGCTCACGGTCATAATCACGACCACGGTCCCTTTCCCTCTCTTTGCCACGAGCTCGATCTCGGTCCCGACCACGATCTCTCTCCCTCTCTCTCTCTTTATCCTTTTCCTTGTCTCTCTCTCTTTCTCTGTTTCTATCTCGATCCTTTTGATGGTGGTGCCTATCCTCTCTAGGCTCCCGGGTCCTTTCATGGGAACGTTCATGAGGTCTCTCATCTCTCTCCCGAACCCGATCCCGTCCCCGATCTCGAGATTTCTCCCTGCCAAGGCAAGTTAAAATACTGATGTTCTACAAAATTAATTCATTTACAATTGCACCAATTTTTCTGGAAAATGATAAAAGGTTGTCATACTGATCCAGATGACGATCATACCTTGCCCTTGGCTCCTCTGATCTAGAATGATCTGAAGTAAGTTGTTGCTGCTCCCTGGTTGAAGTGTAAATCCATTTATAGGGAGGAGACTGATTATTAATAATGCAAGATAACATATTTGACATGAAGAAAGTGCATCAAGTTGCCATCGAACTATGGAGATACAGGTTAAGAAAAGACTGGAAAAACACAAAATGATAGGTATTTCGATGGAACTTTAGTAAATTATATCCAATGCACAAAAAACAGAACTGGTAAAGTATATCCAATGCATGAGCTACCGAACAGCCTTCAAGAAATTCATAGATGCAAGACTCGAACATCACCAATTGTAGGTTCCAAAGCAAGTAAAGGAAAACCAGCATGCATCCATTGTTACTGACTTTCTAGCCATATTGCACCCAAAAAAAATGTACGGTTAAAACTCAACCTTGATCATTAAACTTTGCTAGTCCCATCTGTTTTAGAGATCCTAGTAAAATTATGTGGTTAAAGAAAATCCAAAAGAAAATAACCACAACTTTCCCTTAAAAAAAGAGCTCCGAGATGTGGGACAGAGTTTCAAAGGCTCAGGAAGTTGAGCTCTCAAACATTCCACGACAGCTGTAATGCTCAAACAGCTCTAGCAGAGTATGTATAATATATGCTTGCTAATTGTTCTTTACAAAGACAATAATCAATCAATTTACAGGATCACGTAAAAATCAACCAGCATATTTTGCCAATTAAGGGGATTTGTATTAATTGAGAAAATCTATGAATGCACGAAAATAAGAAACTACTTCATTACCTGCCAGAATGCTTCTGAGCCAATTCTTCACCTCCAGTCCTGGTTGTACCAAGTCCACCACCCAATCTTCGAGGCCTCCAATTTGGCACAGTTCTTCCTCGCTCAACATCAACAAGAACTCGTCTATTATCAAGCTTCCTTCCATCAGCTTGCTTGTAAGCAGCTGAATGATGCACAAACAATGTCATAAACATCATAATCTGACTTTCAAATGGACAATATTTATTTCAGTACATACATTTCATGTCACGTGTATGCACATATTCAATGAAGGCGTATCCTCTTGGTTTATTTGTTTCCTTATCTGTAACCAAACGTACCTGCCAAAGCAACATTATCATAAAGCAAAATATCCTCAAGAGGCAGGGAAAGATCTGATCATTTTCTAATATTTGCATATTATAAATGGCACGACAAATAGGCACCAATGCCCTCAATAGCCGTGCTCACCTTAACAGGTGTACAGGTTCACCATGCCAGATGCATCAACACCATACCAATTGAGTTGACAGTGCAGAAAACCGATGTATGTTCCAGAAGAATTAAATATTTTACCACCCCCTTACCAGGGTATATTAAGAATAATAACAAAATTGGAATTGTGAAAGTAGGGTATACCAGAAACCTTCGGAAACCAAAAACCCTCTGAAGGATGAAAACAATTTCAATTATCCATTTAAATTTGTTGAGAATGCATTCTTCATTAGTATTTGAATGCTAGCACCACCAATGCTCAGTTGTATTGCATTAAAAATCCAAGGGAAAATTAGAAAAGTTTTAATCCCTTCATGAGGTACCTTGATTTATTACCTGATTACCTTTGTCGACCCAAGGATAAGGCAGAATGACTGTAGTGAGTAGCAACTATATTGAGTTATTGACCAAAACGGAAATTTACGAGTGCCCATTGTAAACATTCTGAGTTGAAGAATCTGGATCTTTCTCACCGCAAGTATTTATTCTTTTGAAACCAACCAAATACACCGCAAACCTACACAACTAAAGAATTACCTGTGCTACTCACAAAGTCTTCACAAAGCAAGATCTTCTGGCTTCTCTAAAAGGCAGTAATCAAAAACTCAATATACCAAAGAACTCATTGTGCCTCCTATGGCTAGTATACCTGTCATTAGCCCCTATACTTGGCTGTGCACAAAGCTTCTAACTTTGTCCCATTCTCAAGATCTTTTTCAACTGGCAATAAAGTTTGGAGCAAGAGCAGAGTGCTAGCATGGCATGAATATATCGTAGAAAATAACTTAAATATAGTACCTGATGTCCCAGCAAAGTTAATGTGAAAGAATGTTTCATGGCCACCTTTTTGTAGCTAGGACAGTAGAGGAGTCTCAAAACACCCAATATATATAATATCCATGCCATCCAACCACCCAACTTACCCAAGCTTCACCAAAGTAATAAAGAAAAAACTCCCCAGCCCCAAACCCTCCCTTAGTTTGGATGCAAAGCAAAAAAAAAAAAAGAAATTGTTTTGTTGATGTCTTTTTGTTCACAAAAGAGAAACATAAAAGCTGGTCAGGTTGCAGGAGAAGTAAAATAGTTGCATGACCAGCCTACAGATAATACACACTGTGACAAAAATACGATTGCAAAAAAACCTTGACACCTATCCTAATATAATGAAAAACCAACCGTGAGTTCCAAAAGTACATGTTTCTCTCGGTTACCTAGGACTAATGAAAATTTGGATAAACATGCAGTAGATTGATATTTGTATGATGATTTACAAAAACAGCTGTGCTAGAACATCCTTTTAGTGCCTGATTTGAAATAAATCCTTACCCATGTTAAGAGCAAAAGCACAAGCTCCCAACAATAGAAGTCATGCATACTTACCCTCTTAATTGGTCCATAAGTTTCAAACTCCCTCTTGATCCGGTGTTCAGTTGTTTCATAGTTCTGCACAAGAATATTGGGCATTGTCAGATGAAGAAATATCTTTAAAAAAAAACAAACCCTAAATGCAGCAATCATACAAGCCTGGCAACAAAAAGTGTCTTGTATGGATCACCAGTAGCATTTGGATCTTTAGATGGATCATCTGTAAGAAAATATTAATGATTTTCAGCACAGTTAATGCTCGATGAGATCAAGCCAGAGTTTTTCAGCACATTCTTATAGATCCAAATCAATTACATTTTTCCAAGCTTTCAGCAACCTGTCTTGCACCATCTTCAAGGCGTACTTGTCGAATTCTAGCTCTTCTTTGGACCTAAAACCAAATAAATAGAAAGCAAAATGATATACATAAGAAACACTAGGTGACAGAAAATACAATGTATTTTTGTTGAATATGGAAGCTGGTGAAATTCATAAAATGGTTAACAAAAAGGACCAACATGCAACCTAAGAATAGTGGGTATTATAAGACCATGACAATATGTGCTGGTACACAGTGTGTAGACTAAATGATTTCATGGCATCCTACTAGAACAGAAAACAAACAAGCAAATTCAGAAAACATACAATTCATAGTGCAACTAATGTTTGAAAAAGCAAGGTTAAGCGACACAATGTAGCATATGTATATGTATAGAGAACAAGATTTAGAATATTATTCCATGTTGAGTATCAACCCCTATTGAGAGAGTACATTTAGGTTAGAAACCCTACCATGCTAACACTCAACAAACATTGAAGCATGCCAACATGAATGTGAATGAATTTTATTCTTTCAGCTCTCCAGTTTGCTTCTTTACTTCCAAACTAGATTATAGCAGTTAGACATTCAATTTTATCAAAATTTCAGAGAAATATTTTACAATTAATACTATTTCATATTAAGTTATAATTGATAAATATAATAAGATTAATTTCTTTAATTGCATTTATAACTAATAGCATTAATATAGGTATAAATAAACATGATGGTCGAAATAATTAATATCAATATAAAGCATTATAATTACACTAATGTCAATTAACTAAAATTAGAAGTTAGTTTAATTTAATATTAAAGATAAGTATTGATAAAAAATAAATAATAGTTTATATATCAATATTAATCTGTTTAATAAATATAAAATTATTAAGCTATAAGCTTAATTATAAATTATGTTAACAATTAATGAAAATGTATTAATTACAAACTATTAACAATTTACAAGTTATATGCTATTAACTAACATTACATTATTACCTTATTCTAAACTGTTTTTAAAAAAACTATAAAAAATATTATTAATTGTTAACAATTTATCCTTACATTATAGTTATTAACTTATAATAAATTGACAAGTTACAAAAAAACACTAACTTAATATCTCAAGGACCTGCTTAACTGCTCAACCTGGCCACTGGCCCCCACCCCACCCCTGTGATCTTGAGATATCCACACAGATCAACTCTTCTAGGAGCAGGATGAAGGGGAAGAATTGCATCCCAACCTCTTCACTCCTCATCAAAACCTCTCTAATATCATGTATGGGTCTCTCTCTTTATCCCAGTTGGTATCAAATGACACGGGTCCATCCTGACTTGTATCACCATGTTTAAGGCAGCACTGTTATTGCTCGCAGTACTGGTACTAAGTTGACCAATGGAACTAGAAGTTTTGTCTGTGCCAATTAAAACAGCATGGTATTTTAATCAACAGCAAAGACAGTTTAAAAAAAAATCCCAATGGATTGGTAATTTAAATCAGTTTTCAAGAGAACAATCAATACAAGTAAAGATGATTTCCATCTACAGTTGACCGCAAAGAAAAATGGAAAGAAATGCAAGTTTCTTAACGCTTGCCAATAAGCATAACACCCTATTGATAAAACTTCAAAACTGATATAGAAATTTATTTATCTTGTTTAAGAATCTTAATATAACAGAAAAACATCTATCATAATCACAATCTCATTCGGCATTATCACACTTGATACTCTTATAATCTGAATTAGATTATACCTCATGAATTTCTATTGATACAAAGGTACAAGTGAATTTGGAATTCTTCCTCAATTAACTTTCCATAAGCTCTAAAGGTTGCATTATGATGCAGCAGTGTTATAAAATGTGCCCTAGCAGCCACCTAGGTGCTTAGCGGCCGACAAACGCACCAGAAAGGTGCTGGGCGGCTGGGCTTGGGCGGCGGCGATTGGTGGTTCTAGGCGTTGTGGAAATATCGGATTTTTTTTTCATTTAAAGCCCAAAATCCTATCCTATTCATCTGCTCACGACAGTTCAAGTACCCTCTCGCCTCCTCCGAAAGAGCTAGATAATCGGTTAGTTTTTAAATTTTTTTTTTGTTTCCTCCCAAGATGCTTCCGGCGGCACCGGACACTTCGTCGGAGGCTTGAAGCCAAAAGCGTCACAAAACACATCTGACATCGCACGACATTGGCGTTGGACGAGTCGGGACACTTCTGACGCGTCACGAATTTGAAGAAGATGAAGATAAAGAAGAAGAAGAATACAATGAGGATGATCTTGAGCTTGATGATTAATTTGACTTACTATGCTTGTTTTGATGAACTTTGTTAGTTTAGATTAGAAAGTTGAAAATTGAAAGATTAAAACTTTTATTAATTTTGTCATGGTATTGTTTTGCTTGTCATATTATGTATCTCATGATTAGTGGTTTGATATTTGTGTGTGGAATATTAAAAGTTATCATATTTAACATATTATATATGAGTGTGTTAGTAGTTAGTAATTAACCTCATGTTCAAGAGGCGCGCGCCTCAGGCTCTAGGGAGACCTTCGCGCATAGATGCGCCTCGCGCCTCTGGCCTCTGATAACATCGTCAGGAGCTTCCAGCGACACATTCGACAGCCCCGGAAGTCCAGGAACGCGTTCGTCCCCGTCAGAGTTCAGCGCATGTTTTTTAAAAAAACTATATTTATTATTCATTTAATTCAACAACTTCTCAATTAGGCTAATTCGAATAAGCTTTTATGCACCCTCATTAGATTATCCTAATAAACTATAAAAAATAAATTTATAATTAAAATCTTTTTATAAATTTTATTAATTTATTTATATTCTAATAATATAATGTTATATTTAAAATTAAAAAATTCTAATAACTATTATTATTAAATTTATATTCTGATATTTTATATTTAAAATTAAAAAATTCTAATAAATCTTATTAATTCATATAAATGATATTTATATTAATAATTTTATATTTAAAATTAAAAAAATTCTAATGAATTTTATTAATTTATATAAATCACAGTTCAGGTTATCATATTACAATAGCAAGCAATCCATCTTTGACGACATCTGTCACTCAACCCGAATCTAAAATTCTTAGGAGAAAGTCAAATGACATTGGATGAGAGTTTAGGATGTTGATTGATCCTAAGAACATCGAAAAAATTAAATGCAAGTTGTATGAAAAAACGATGCACAACTGGACTTATTTTTGAATATGTTAACAAGTGTGTTGAACAAGTAGTAGCTCAAAATATTATTGAGATTGTAACAGACAATGTCACCAACAATATAGCTAGCTGCAACTAAATTGATGAGAGAAAAGCGGTCTGAGTTCTTTTTGAATTCATGTGCAACTCACACCGTTAATCCCATGCTTGAAAGTATTGACAAGCTTTCACGATATAAAAAGGTTATTGAGCAAGTCAAGTCTAACTACTCTAATTCCCTAATATAAGAATATGGGAGATATACAAAATTGTGAAAACTATTAAACTAATGAGTCATACCATGAAACTTTGGGAAAAAGTAATAGAAAAAAAATTAAGGAGACCACGGTGACCAAAAACCAATTTGAGTTCATACTTGAAAGGTCGACAATAGAAATTATACATCTTTTAGAAAACTAATTGAAAAAGATCAGGAGCAAAAACACGATCTACACACGGTATTCATTGACTTAAAAAAAGTTTATGATAGAGTCTCAAGAGAAATTATATAGAGAATTCTAGAAAAGAGAGGTGTTCGCGTAACATATGTTGAACTAATTAACGATATTTACGAGGATGTAACGACCAAAGTAAAAACTTGAGTAAATGAAGTATTTTCAATAAAGATAAGGTTACATCAAGGATCATCTCTATGTCTCTTTCTTTTTACACTAATTATGGATGAACTTACTACAAACATTTAAGGCATAGTACAGTGGTGCATGTTGTTTGTGGATGATATTGTTTGGTAGATGAAACACATAAAGGAGTAAATGCTAAAATAGAATCTTGGCATGAGACACTAGATGATTAAGGTTTTAGGCTTAGTAGATATTAGATGTAACGAGACAATTGTTAAAATAGGAGATGAAGAGTTGACTTTAAATATTTAGGATTATTTTGCAAAATGATGGAGGGATTGAGAGAGATGTTTTACATAAAATACAAGTAGGATGGTTAAAATGGAGAAAAGCGTCGGCGTTTGATGTGATCGTAAAGTACCTCTAAAACTTAAAGAAAAATTTTACAAAACCACAATTAGTCCTGCTATGTTATATGAAGCTGAATGTTGGGCTATAACTCGAGCACATGAGCAGATGATGAGAGTTGCAGAGATGAGGATGTTAAGAAGAATGTGTGGACATACAAGGCTGGACAGAATAAGAAATAAGAGCATTAGAGAGAGTCAGAGTTGCATCGATTGAGGGAAAACTTCGAGAAACACATTTAAGATGGTACGAACATGTACTTAGACGACCAATAAACACTTCAATTAGGCGATGTGAAACTATGACAAACACGCACATTAAACGAGGAAGAGAAAGACCAAAAAAAGGCTTAGTTAGCAACAATAAAACAAGATAAAATTTATTTTAAGTATAAACGATATAGTACGAGATAGAGCTCAATGACATAAAAGGATCCATATAGTCAACCCCACCTAGTGGGATAAGCCTTGGTTGTTGTTGTATTGAGCAAGTCAAGTCTTTTACCATTTTCATTTATGCTCACCATAAGACTGTCATTGATGAGAAGTTTCGCACAGAGAGACAGCCAGGTCAGGAGTTACCGAGTTTGCATCAAATTTTCTCACATTGTAAATTTTGATTGGAAAAAATCTAGTTTAAGATGTGATGTTTACAAGCGATATGTAGAAGAAATGTAAATGATCAAAAACAAAGGGAAATTGGCTTACTCTACTATGATGAGCATGAGTTTTTGGAATGGTGTGACATTTGAAAATATTTGCTCCTTTGAAAAGAGTTCTTCGATTTGTAGATGGAGATAGAAAGTTATCCATTAGGGAGCTTCTTCAAGCTAAAGAAGATATCAAGGTGGTCCTAAACAACGTGGAATCATATTATTAGTCTATCGTGATTATTGAGTCAAAAAAGAAAGATAGACGTATACATCATTGCATACCACTGTATTTTTGTTGAATCCCTATTTTTACTATAAAGATAGTCTATTGCTCTTTATGAGGAGGTCGCAACGAGGATTTTTGAATGCATGAAAATTTTGCATGCTAACGAGTTAGATTACCTAATACAATTATTAACAAGGAATTGTAAAATACTAAGACAAGACTGGATTATTTGAAAAAGCATTAGCAGCAATAGCATGTGAAAAAATGATGATACATTGATCCATCTGCATGGTGGAGAACATACGGTGCTCACACACCCAACTTGCTAAGAGTGGCATTGAGGATACTTTCATTAACTACAAGTTCATCTCGGTGTAAAAGAAATTAGAGTGCATTAAAAGGAGTAAGCTTTAAACTTTAAGTCTTTAATTAAAGTAAAGTACTAATTTCTTGTTATTGACTATAATGTTTACTTTCTTTTTTTTATCAATATTCATACAAAGAAGAGAAATAGGTTGAATGTTAGCAGGTTGAACAATCTATTATTTGTCTAATTTAATGCTAGATTGTTTAACAAACAAAAGAGAGAAAAAGAAAGGAATATCAATGTTCTTCTTGTAAAAGATGCTTCAAATGCACAAGGTTGGATTGTGGATGGTAGGAAAGATGATGCAGTTGAACTAGGTTCCAGGCTCACATGGCAAATGGTTAATAAAGCAAGTGGAGCAAATGAAAATCTACAACCCCGAACAAGCTCTAAAATGAGAGAACTTCACAAGGATAATTTTAGATCTGAAGAAGAAGAGGAGGATCACAATGATGATATTAAGTTTATGTTAGATGAAGAACAAGTTGTTAAAAATTATGGAGAAGAATTAGAATAAATATATGATATTTGGCTGTGTAATTTTGAACTCATTTTAAACTTGATGTTATTATGTTGGACAATGTGATTTATTATATAATTTATGTTATACCGTGGAATCTGTCTAGCGACGCCTAGCAATGTTTTAAATAGCGGCGAATAGAGCGCTATGTAGCGCTCTATCGCCCGCTACGATCAGCAAACGCTGCAAAGCGTTTGCTAATTAACGATTGTCCCAAATAGCCAGGATAGTAGTGTCGATAACACACATAGCGTGCGCTATCGTGGCCTAGCGACCCATAACAAGCGTTATATGTGATTACAAAATTATCTAAGGTAGAGGCGAGGAGCTAGGGCAGAGGCGCACGGAATCGTGACCTTCAAGAGGCGACTGGTGATCGACGACTGGCGACGAGGGACGACAGGTTTTCTCCTTCCTTTTTGGTTTTCTTTGATTGGTTTTCTTCCTTTTTGGTTTTCTTCGATCGTGAATTTGTCCTTCATACAGATTTTTTTTTCCTTCATTCTGATTTTGATTGTATATTTGGAATTTACAATGTCTACGAATTTGTCAAAAAAGATTAAAAATATATATATTGGTTGGAAGTATTGTTATCAAAATGAATGGGAAAATCTGTTGAGTGCAAATTGTCATCATATATCAAATGGAGGGATTACTCACTTAAAGGAACATTTAGCACAGACCCAAAAAAGGGTTACACCTTGTGTTAGTGTTCCGGATGATATTAAGTAAAAAATTAGCGAATCACTTGACAAAATTAGAGAGAAAAAAAGCAAACAGACCGAATTGTTACGAGAGATTGGTAAGGGTCCTAGAGTATGAGTACACAATCATCACAAGTTGGAAATGTAGAGGGAAATTGAATTGGATGTTCTGGTAGTGGTGAATCAAAAGGTAAAGGTACTCTTCATGGGTTTGTTAGTTCAAAACCTAGACAAACAATCCTAAATCTGACATACAAAAAAAAAAATTCTTATGGATGTGAAGTGTGGAGTTGATCGCTTTATTTACTTTGTCGCACTTCCATTTAATGTTGTAAATGATTCTTATTGGTTGCCTATGGTTAAGGGTATTACGGAATATGGAAGAGGGTTCCAGTCTCCTTCAATGCATGAGTTAAGAACTTGGATACTTAAGGCTGAGGTTGATGGCATCAACCTAATATATGAGGAG
>JBAMIE010000036.1:2261170-2272928 GCA_037177295.1 Kaempferia parviflora | reverse complement strand
AATTCATGTCCTCCCCTCTTCCTAAGCTTTAATCCACTCAGAAGAGATGAAGGTTCAACGAGAAGGAACCATAACAATTTCTTGAGAAACTAAATCATGTTTTTTCAGTGGTCCTAATTCCTACATGAACTTTGTACTAGAGGTCACGGTTCGAGTTGCGGAAATATGGAGTACAATAGACCCAATGTAGTCCGACCTTCTTCCGAGACCCCACATTGGTGTGCACCAGACTTCCCTTTATTGTTTTATTTGGGCAGACATTTAACTGACAAACTAAAACATGATAAATTTGAATCATTTTGTCTTCTAGATTTCATAGATTGCCATTTACATTTCTGCATCTCTTTGCCAACTAACCTGTTCTGGTTCCTTGTTGCCCATTTAGTCCTCACTACTCTATTAGCACTGCACACGTTCCTTTCTTGGTGCAACCTAATGCACTTCTGAAGTTGCTTGGCATTGCTGTTCTGGTTGGTACAAACTGGATTGATCTTGAATAGTTTCTATTCTCTAGAATGTATTGTTTGTGTTGCAGTCTCGTATACTGAACTCAACTCTTTTTTTTTTTTGTTTTTAAATTTATTTTTTTAATAGTCAATCATCAGCTCTCTGGGTTGGTGGAATATACAAGGTTCTTATTTTCCATCAAGTATGCTTTGTGTATTTGACTATTTATGTTATGACGCAGTTTTTGTATTTATGCACTTTTCTATTTGTTCATATCTCTACCTTTTATCGCGTCTCATCGTTCTCCCATCTTTCTCAGGTTGAAGGCAAGACAGTAAAAGCACAGGTATGGGACACAGCGGGCCAAGAACGATACCGGGCAATCACCAGTGCCTACTACCGTGGTGCCCTTGGTGCACTCCTTGTTTATGATGTAACTAAACCAAAGTCCTTCGAGAATGCCAGTCGTTGGCTCAAGGAGCTCCGTGATCATGCTGATTCAAACATCACAATCATGCTCATTGGCAATAAAACTGATCTAAAGCATCTCCGTGCCATCGCCACGGAGGATGCTCAAAGCTTTGCTGAGAAGGAAGGCATTTTCTTCATGGAGACCTCTGCCCTCGAGGCTACAAATGTGGAGAAGGCATTTCAGATCATTCTTTCCGAGATATATAGGATCATGTGCAAGAAGTCCCTGATCTCTTCCACAGAACCCAGGCTGAAGCCAGGAGCTTCTGAGAACATAAAGGGAGGAAACACCATTGAGGTGGCAGAGACTAATGCTACCAACACACAAAGTAGATGCTGTTCAACATAGCGATCGCTCGCGATGTAGCCTTTACATGATGTATAAGCCAGGAATGAAAACAAATATAGTTTTTATAGGAAATTATGTGCTCAAATGGAAAGCATTTCCCAAGCTCGCAAGCTGTTGACTAAATCTAATTTGAATGTTGTGAAGTTTACTTCGGCGCTCTCTTGTTCACCCCTTTGCCTAAGATTCTCAATCATTACTTCTGTATAATTTTGTCTTTATTTGAGCATCATAAAATAATAACTAGATACAGATCTGATGAATTGAGTGAAGGCTCTCACATGCTTAAAAGTCTAAAATAAATTCATTTCTTGGCACCATTCGTCCACATGCTGTCCAACTGAGCCCACTTTTGCCAGAACAACTCATGAAGTAAGATTCAGATATAAGGAAATTAATCAAAACTTTTTGTCACTTCAATTGAAAAATATATATAATTTTGTCTGTCAGCTGGTTTCTAGTTAGTCTGACTCTGAAGGGCTCTCAGCTGTAGAAATGTCGTTGTCATTGTCACATTATCAATGGCGTTGACAGAGTATTTACTGTTGCCTGCATTGCAGAGCTGAGAGATGGCAATCAAGCTAGAGCTGATAAATTTAATGAGTTTATGTACCTCGTAGGGCACGTTTCAACTACTCCAATGTTATTTACTAGTTTCTACGCCCAATACTACAATCATGTACATAATTAAATTTTGATAAATAATTGATCTACAGTCATAAGACAGTAACACCTCAACTAAAACAATGTGAAATGTTTTATTTATTCCCCTTTTGTTGCTTGTAAGCCATCTGCAGTTCTCAGGAGTTAGTTGCTCTTATTCTCAACTAAGATTTGAAGCAATGATGGTAGGATCAGAAAACAGAGATAATTCTTTCAAAAACTTGAATGCAATAAGGTTGAAACTCAAGGCAAGTTAGATTGGCATGACAATGGTTTCGTAGTAGGACAAGCACAACTTGATGTATGGTAAAAGGTGAATACGTTCGCCCCAACGTTCCTACCAATCCGTCTCAGGGCCAACACGGAGAAGGTAAATCACGGATGACTACTAGTCATAAGTGTAAATGGTCAAGACAAGCAGTACTTTAGAACCTATTCTTGATGGAGCTACTAGAGCAATCAGACGGGCTAATTTGTGACGGGGCAGATTAGCTCATGACGGGCTAACCATTTAGCAGGGCGAGACGGGCTAACCATTTAGCAGGGCGAGGCGGGCCGACCCATCATCTTGGCGGATTGAAAAATCTCCAATCCAACCCAATCCAAAACGGGTTGCGGGTTAGGCGGGCTAATCCGCGAGCCCATTAAAAATTTAAAAAAATTAAATCTACGATATTTTACTTTAGAATGGTTTAATCAATCAAATATATATAGAAATAAGTATTTTAATGTAAATAGACACGAACGCGTATAAGTATGAAAAATATTATTTTTATTTCAAAATTATAATAAAAAATAATAAATTGAAATAAAACTTGATTTACATGTGTTTCTTAACCTGCGGGACAACCCAAGCCTATCGCGGGCCTAGATAGGTTGACCCACGACGTGTTTAGATTGATAAAATTTCAACTCAACCTACTTAAATTATTTGATGGGACAGATCAATTCAATGGACCCAATCTAAATTGACGCCACTAGAAGCTACATACACAAGGGCATTATAATTTTTTTTATAATTATAATGCCTATAAATGGATATAATTGGTATCTGTTTGAATATTTACTTCAATATATTTGAGGTTAATTTTCAAAATACTCTGACCTTCTTCGTGCAATGAACTGTCGTATTAGGATAAAATATCTTTATAATTTATTTGTTTATATTTTATTATGGAACGGACGATTTTTAAAATAAGTGATATGTTTCCAGTATTTTATTTGTTTAACTATTTTTTATGTTTAATAATTATCTTGAATGGGATGCCGCAGGACGGCAGTATGGAGAATACGGCGTAATAAATAAGCCACAGTGGCACATGCAGTCTCGTCAAGAGACCGAGAGAGGTGGGGTCCTCTGACTTCTGATCTGACGGACTAGAGCGTAGCATGGCCCGAATGGACGGTCAGATCGGCACCCCTCTCTTGCTCCCGCCTCTTTCACCGACTCGCTTATTAATAGCTTGCTTCCAAAGTCCACCGGCAGGCTCACATGGTCGTCATCTCTTCCCACATTCCGCTGCGCTCCAGTTCGTCAGGGGTTTTGTGCCCTTTTTCACGAAGGAAGAAATCTGCAGCGATCTCGAATCCCTAGGCTTGGATCAGAGTGTACTTTCCTCAAATTGCAGCAAGTATGCTTTCTTGTGCGTCTCCTAGCTCTCATCTTTGTGATTCATGGAGTTTGGGTTTCATTTTTCTGGCTTGTCGATCGCTTTATCCTTGATTTTCTTCCTTGGCTTCTTTCTTTGAGAGATCTGTTGAATCGCTGAGTGAACGAGCTTAGGTTGTATTCAACGAAAAAGAGCTCTGTTCATCTCGGAATGTAAGCAGATGCTCGGACATGGACGTCTGTGGATTTCTCAGCGCCAGGGAAACTCGCTCCGTTCGTGGGAAGCGATAGTCGTGGTGGGTTATCATCTTAGATTTATGTCGTGCCATAGAAGTCCATGGTTGATGGAGCCCCGCTTGAATGCTTGATAACTAAACCCCCAACAAATGTACATCCTTATCGGTTGGGGATGGAGACTTGACCCAACTTCTTTCTTTTGCGACTTTATTTAGCTTTTCCCTTTTTCTCGCATAACTTGATGGGGGGACAGTAAAAGGAGCGTGCTTGTTTGCGTTTTGATGAACTCACGTGTAACTATTGTCCTTGAAGAATTGGAGAAGAGGGGACTTGCATAAGCAAGGTACATTCTTTTTGATCGAATTAAGCAAGGTACATTTATGATGGGGCAATGATATGTTCAGCTTTAACCATGCCATGCCCCTATGTGAACTTGGGACAGAAAAAAGAGGGAAGATATGCAAAACAAGACGATACCTTTCTGCTATGTGAGATGTTTATGAGTTTGGGCCCGGTGGTTGTTAGGCAAAAGTTTCCACTAGTCTCAATCACAAAAGAGGTAACTTGGATCTGGTTAGACTGAAACTAAAAAATGTGAGATTTGATATCATTTAAATGTCTACGTCCAAGTAATTAAACACCTTAAAACGTCACACTATAAAGTTTGATTTGTATTTGTTGTCAATTAATTGCTTGGCTTGTTGTCATCAAAAGTTAGATTGCTTTCCTTTGTTTGCTATGTGCTGCCTTCTTACTAATCTTATTCAATTGTATGTTTAATGACTGATGCTGCTAAATTTTGTTGGCGGTGCAGAATGACATTCAGGAACCAGAAGTATCCCCTCCATGGTTAGTTCTGTTGTTTTCCTGCTTGACAACTAATCAAATGGCAACTGATGTTGATGAAGCTTATCAAGGATGGTCTCAGGAGCTCTCTGATGGATATGAGTCGCATGTAATTTTTTCCCCATTATCTACGTTCTATAATTTCTTTGATTTCCTGTTCTTGTGCCCTTGAGTTGCATACTACACAAGCCTTTTTTATTTGTCCACTCAAGTACTAATGTTATTGATTTGTTTATAACAGAATCATAAGTCAGGGTTTTGTTATTAGACATTTTGAAGAATGAAGGACATAATGATTAGCAGTTGCTAATAGAGGCAATTATGGAAATGAACTTAGTTCATATAATGGGAAAAAAGAAAAAAGAGTTAAAAACATTGATAAAACATAAATGAACTGCAAGATTCATATTCCGAAATTCATAATATGTACTAAAGAAAAGAATATGATTTACTTATTTTGAGAGAGAAAGGAATGTCAAAGGCCCAGTAGGTATAGTCTACTTAATGGAATTCACATAGAATGCACAAATATGTTAGTATATCAAAAAAAAGGACTAATACAGACAATAAACATAACAAAAAAATTTTCATGATGCTGGAGCAATCAAGCCATGGATTAGGCTAGTATTTGAACTGAAATTGATCAAACTTATCATTCTCGTCTCTTGTAATAGAAAAAAGTAGTAGCTGATAAGTCTATCTTTGCAGCACATGTTTTCGTTTCATTTGGTATTTTAAGATAACCTTGATTTAGTTCTGCTCATTTGATGGAGCTGTTTGTGCAATTTTGTTATTTTTATGGATAGCTGCAAATCTAGCATTTTTGGCTGTGTTAAAGTTTGTATAAACTGAGTGTGAATTAGTTGGAACATGCTGTACCAGGTAATGGCAGGTACATGCCCTTTCTATATCACATATTTCCCTTTTCAGAATCAGCATAGATTTTTTATGCCTCCCTGTAATTAGTCTTTATGTTTTCCTTTTTAGTTTTTTAGTAATTGTGTGACATGGTTTTTCATCAGTTTATGGTCCACAAATTGCTATGCTGGTCTAGAATGGGCAAAGGGTGCCATTGCTTAGACACTGAGTTTTTGAGAACTAATGTTGCAAGTCAAAAATCATACTCATGCAGATGATGGTTACTCTTCACTACTATACAAAATTCCCGCTCATTCATCTATTGGACACAATTATAAAGGTAATTATGGCTAACTTGTTCCTCCAGGAAATGCCAGCATCTCAAATGCTTGATCATGGTTCCATTTCCTTTGGACGATTTCCAATTGAAACATTGTCATGGGAAAGGAGGTCAGTTTTTACTCACAACAGATGTCATGAGGAACTAGAGAAGTTCAATGGTCTAGTTGCAAAAAAGAAAGCCTATTTTGAAGAACGTTATAGAAGGATTAGAGCAAGGAAAGCTGAACAGAATCAGCAAACAGAGCTTACACTGGATTATAGTGGTGATTGTAGTATTTCTAGTCAAAGTGGAGAAGAAGATGCAGCAGCTATACAATATGAAAACATTAGAGATGGGAAAGACTACAGTGTTCATTCTTCCACAGAAGAAGCTGAACCTGGAACAGCCTATGAACAAGAAATCAGCCATGGTGATTCACTTAAAGAAAGATGCTTATGTACAGATTCCACACTGCCTAATCTTACTTTGCAGATAGAAATTTTGGATAGCCCTAAGCAAACTAAGAACTCTGATGATATGTTGCTTGTGCAACCATTTGAGAATCCATCACCATTGCGTCATACTGATGATTTAGAGGAGAAATCACAGTCTAGGAGCAATCTTGACCATAAAGAGGCCATGCAGAAACCACAGGACAAGGTATTAGACGTGAAGGCCAGAAGAGTTGCACAAGAGACAACACTAGATACAAGCAAATCAAACTCTCATCAGTCACAATCAATTGGCAAATCTCTGAATTATAAATCAATTTCCTACGTTAAGGTATTGCAGCACTTGTCCTTGACCATTTTTTCCCCATATCAAAGAGAAACATTTTTTCTTGAATTGTTGCTGAAGAGGCTCTAAAAAAATTAAGAAGGTTGCGACTGATTCTTAATCTCGGGTCCTCTTGTTGATTTAATTGCATGTGTTATATATTGCTATTGAATGCTAGGCACCTTTGCCGAAACATTTCTGAGCGAGACCTTTATTGACTAATACTGTTATAAAGATTTACCTATCAAAGGTAGCTGATAAGATGTGTGTCCTTTGAACCAAAATGCAACTCTTGATAGTTAACATGCAACTATCAAAAAATAAATAAATAAAAAAATAAAAATACACACACACACACACACACACACACACACACATATAAATCAATGTCTAAAAAATTAAAACCTCTATTTTATCTTACATAACTAAGACAACCAATCTTTTTTTGTGTGTGCTCAGGACCTTGCTTCAGGTAGAAACATCAGAGGAGAAACTAAGGTGAATGTGGTTCGGCCATCAAAGGGAGTAAGGACGACATCAAAGATGGCCAGTCAAACTCCGATCAGGGCACCAACTTGTACAGTCAAAAGCTCTACTAAACCTACCTTGGTCGCTTCAAGTAGATCACATATAGAAACACCCACTATTTTAACTACCCCAGGTCTGTTTACTCTTGTAATGGAAAGAAGAGCAAGCAAAAGAGGAAGTACAGAAAAGCTGACCTCTGGGGGCTCAAACATGCATGCATCTAAGCCAAGTCACCCTAAAGATAGTTCAAGTGCACAGGTGAATTAATTAGTTTCAAAGTACTACTAAATACGGTGTTCATTTAAAATAGCCTCATCTAGTTCGTCTTATCAATTTTCTTGCAGATGCTGATTATATTTAGAAATTTCCTCAAGAAAAATGATGCTGAACCATTTGTTCTTTGTGCATAAAAATTTATCAAAAAGAACTTCTAACATTTATATATTGCTTGTATGGTAATATTTTGACACGTAAACCATGTATATTTTGTTTAATTTCCCTCTAGACTAGAACTTCTTTTTTGATATTTTAGTTGCATAAATAACTTTTTTTTTTGCATACTGCTTCATCTTTCTGTTCTCATCCTTCCATTTTTACAGGTCACTATGAACAAAGATGTTGCAACAAATGGATTGACAAAAAGAAGACAAGAAGTTAAAAGGTAAAAACCATATTATTGACATCTTTGCAGTAAGCTGACGTCTTCCAAATATTGTTTCTTAATCTTTCCCTGTGAACTTAAGGGACAAAAAAGGAGTAAGAAGTATTCCCTTGGCAGTTGATAGTCAGTCTAATAGCTTGAAGCGAACTCAGGCATTTGTTGCACCACCCAAGTCGAGGTGATGCTTGTTTTGGATTCTGACTGTATAAATTCATATCTGTCTGATTTTTTTTTTACTTATATAATTGTTCTTTTAGTGCTGTCAGCAAGGTTCAATATGGTCTTAAATTGTCATTGTTATTATTTTACGAATTAATTACACTTTAGAATCTGAGTGCATCTTTTTATTTGAATTTTTCAGTTCTGTTAACCTTCCTTCTCGGACCAAGCTTACAACTTGTGTCAGAGTTGAGACCCAGATTCAAACTACCAAAGTAGCTAAACAAAAAGAGGTATTATTTTATGTAAATTGGGTATGTTGTCTCAAATTGCACCAATTTGATGAATATGTAGGGATAGTAATGGGTTTAATACCCACATTTTTGGATGCTATCCAAATCCATTCTTGATTAAATATCTCCTATACCAACTCGATTGCTTGCTATCTACTATTTGAAACCAATTAAATATTTTGAACGATAAATGGCTACTCAAACTGATTGATACCTTTTATTTTAAGCAACTGTAAACCTGATCCAAACTCGATTATTAAGGATAACAAGGCTAATCATATCTGACTCAAATAGGTCTGGTACTCATAGATACCCTTCATATCTAGCCAATGAAGGTCCAGATACAACTTGATCTACTTCTTCCTCTCTAATATCCAGATCTAGAAGTGCAGATCTCTTTCTTCTCCCTCTTCTTCTTTTCCTTATCCTCTTGGTTCTTCCTATTCCTTCTTCCTTACTCTTCTATGCTACTTTGCATGTTGTTGGTGCACTATGTTGACCATAAGACCCTTGTCAAGTGATTTCCTTCTCCCTTTTTTTCTTCTATATGTTTCATGTTGTTGCAAGTGTCACCTCATGGAAAGTCTAAGAGTGATTCCTAAGATGGGCTTATGATGGTGGTTTAAAATCAAGGAATTGAAACTTTTGTACTAATCAAAATTTTCTCATGCTTATGTTTTCATCGTTTCATTTGGTGAGAATTGATCTTATGCTCAGTCTTGAAGGAGGGTGTTAAGAGTTTTAGATCTGTTGCATTATTAGTCTAATGGATTTTGTCCCACATTAGTTGTTTAGGTTAGGATTTCATATTGGGTCCTATATACATGTGTTATACATCTCTTGAATCAGATTGCAATACAATTTTATCATTCCCACGTACGTATTCCATGCACATGAAACAATAAACAATTTTTTTCTCATAATATATTCCTCTCTGAAAGTTTGCACTTTCTTGTACTTATTCATTTTCTCTGACTAATCTCATTGCATTTCAATCAGGGAAATGCCAAAGACGGGCAATTTCAACAAATCGATGCCAAGATAGCTCCTATGGTATCTAGGAATCTGACAGCAACTAACAAGGTTAAGGCTTGTATTGTTTAGAAAATTTTAATGTTATGCTTGTTGTGCCTTGTAAAAATATTCCCATACCTGCCATGGAGAAAATATGTAGGTGAGCAGCTGCATGCATTTCATTCACTTTTCATGCGTTTAATCATGTGATTTCTAGCTTCCCCTTTGATTTTTCTTCTGAACTGCCTAGCTCTCAATGAGATTCCATTATTAGCCTGTTGATCTACTAACATTCTCCTAAATTTGCAGCCACTCATCACTCAACAGACGCATTTGTCTCAGGGAGAGAGGCAATCAAGGATGGTTGATAATCTGTCCATCGACGGGAGAAAGACAAGGTGCATCATCTTCTGTGCTAATTCAAATTCCTACATCATGACAAATAAATTCTCTCGGTCATGCTTTTGACTCTGCCATCATTTCTTCCTTCCAAACAGGAGATCAGAGACACCAAAATGGCGATAACCTGAATGTTGGAGAGCCACTTGAACTGAGATGCAAGAGGGTGACTTCAAGTAAACATCATCTGTCATGCGCACCTCCTGTTTTAGGGGGGGACCTTGTAGTAACTTAGCTACATGACTGAGTAGTAGTCTATGCAACCGTGTACAAATATGTGACATATTTGTCTCCTTGTAGAGGATCCTGTATTCGAACCTAAATTAATGTTTTCTCAATCTAAAACTTGTTGACAGTCTCTTGTTCGAATCCAGCTTTATGCAATATCCTTCTAGGACTAAAATATATCCTTAAGGTTTGGGTTTCCAATAGACTCTATCTTATATTTATATTGACTTATTTTAATCATCCATGCACACCCATATAGTTTGTCCATTTTCCATTTAGTCATATGATACTGTTCTTAAGGTAGAGATCATAACAAAGGCCTTCACGAATGGAGAACTTACAATTGAGGATGCATACAAAGTCATCATCTTAGAATTGGATTCTTCGCATTGAAAAAAAAATTATATATTACATCGTATAACTTGCAGCTGAGAGATGCATGTATATACATGCACTAAAACATGCAACGCAATCAGTCTCGGGGCCTACCATTTGCTATAAATTTGTGCCCCACAAATAGCTATATCCTATTCGATATCTTTTACTGCATCCTGCAACAAACGATGGAAAAAATTCAATTTCCTATCATCCAAAGAACAAAGGATATGAAGAATACAGGAACGATCTAACTAGTAAGTTTCAAAGGGTTGATACTGTTCTCAAGGTAAATTTTAGGAGTATTTGTTAGTTGGAAAAAAAATATATATGTTAATAGATCATATAACATGGTCCTCTGCTCTTAACAATCAGTCATCCATGTCCAAGAAGCATAGTCTCCTGATGTAGCCACATGGTCTCCTTTTGGCATAGCCACTGGCACAACAAGCCCACCTTTGTATTGACACTTTCTCAATCTCTGTCATATTGCAACTTGGGGGCATCAATATTCAGAATCTCTATTTCACCAATATCTTGCTGGAACATTCTTATAGCTATCTTATTGATCTCTCCATTGTGTTGAAGCTGTTAGCTATCACTCTGCAAATGGTCACTTCTTTATTCACTCGACTTCGTACTTTCATTCATTGAATGTACTGACAAACCATGCTATCGCCAGGTCTTCTTATGTGCCAAATACAGCCCAAATTTTCACTTGATTGATGATCCAAAACAAGATTAACACTAGGAACCAGTTGTGGAGAAGATGTTGGTTGAATTTGTGAGATAACCTTGACAAGCAATAGCTATGATAAGGAGACTGCAGCTCACATGTTCTTTCAATGTCTTGGAACATCTAGGGGCTAACTGATCGGAGACGCTGACATTCTTATACTTTGGAAACCACACTTTTCAGTAGGAGTTGCTGAGTAAAATGCCATAACCACGAGGCTTTATGCTCTTGGTTGCTTCCTATGATTCCTACAGGACAGTCAATGTTTGGATTTTATCAACTATAATCCTTCCCTCTTTATTGTTAGAGTTGAGCTGGATTTTCACTGAGTTGTCTTGTTGTATCACTATCCATTCACCATTCTTTTTCATATATAATTAATTGGGGGAACCTGTTAATCCTTTTATCATTTTCAAAAAAAAAACAAGAAGATTTGGTTTTGTTGTATTTATATCTTGCTATTGGAGTGTATCTACTTTTAAACATAAATGATTTCAATGCAATTTTCAAATGGAATCATACTGCGTGATAAAACAATGCATGTCCAATCACACTTAGGCTACGTTTGGTTACATATATGTAATCATACTTGTAATGTAATCAACTTTGTAATGTAATGTAATTCATATTACATTACTACGTTTGAAATGTGTTAGATGTAATCTTTGATTACATTCTTTTGTTTGGTATCAATTAATTTTTATAAGGAATATAATTCATATAATTATAAATGATAAAAATATCCTTTGTCGTCGCTGCCAGCTAGCCGACGGCTGCCAGCTGCGGCCG
>JBAMIE010000036.1:2246972-2257173 GCA_037177295.1 Kaempferia parviflora | reverse complement strand
CTGGACTTTCAGGCGTATCAGGCGCCTGATACACCCATCAGGCGCCTGCACCAGGCGCCTGATCGCCCACCAGGCGCTTGCTCCCGAATTTCAAAACTCACAGAAAGATTGGGCGACTGACCAGACGCTTGATCCGCAGACCAGGCGCCTGCCCTTAGAAATCAGGCGCCTGGTAATTTCGGGGAAAAAAAAGAATTATTCCATGCATGATTAGGTGTAAGTCAAGTAAGTAGCGCCGTTCTGAGTAGCAGATAAGAGCGGGCGCTACAGTAATCAATTCAGGCTTCATCAATCGATTAGAGTAATTGATTGAAGGTTGTTTGTGAGAGCACAGTAGGTGCTGGAATCGATTGATAGATTCTTCGCGAGAACAGAAAGCTTTTGAATCGATTGGGGCAATCGATTATAATTAAGCTGGTGAATCGATTGGTATAACTCACCAATTGATTAGATAGAAGAAAAGAGCCATTCTGCAGGTGTTTGAATAGTTGTCTAACATGACAATCAATTAGGGGTAATCTTGATCAATTAGGAGGCGTCGAGGTAGCCCTAGAAAAGGGGTTTCACGAAGATTTATTTTGGTCAATTCTTGAGACTTTAGTGAGAAGTGTTGTTGCACTTTACAAGCATCAAGAGGCTAACCCAAGCAAGAAAGGAGCAAGCAAAACAAGGTTCATTGTTGCAAAGTCATTTTCAATTTCTTATGTAATCTTGTTTGTGTTTTCTTGTTGTATTCTCATATTTGAGCTTGTACGAGGTTTCTCCGTCTCCTAAAAGAAGGTTTTTATATTATATCTGTGAGTGAGGAGTAGATCCTTGGGTTAGTCACCTCAAGGAGGTGAATACCAAGTAAAATATAAGGTGTTAGTATTATGGAGTATTCACTTCAAGTTTCTACAGTAAATCATCATTGAAGAAGTGAATGAAGTTATTTACCCCCTTCTAGCTTGTCCTAACAAATTTGAGATAATTCATTTATGGTAGATTAATTAATTAACCAATTTAAAAACAAAAAAAAGATAAATAAAGCAATAGGGCAATAATTTACTAAAAGTGTCCTTAATATCTAAGATTTAATAAAAAGTACTCATCTAATTAAGTATTATCAAAAAGTACTAATAAAAGTTGTCATGTGTTTGTTGGTGGAAACTAGCAAATCAAAGACACTTCAAAATGAAGCATCGGAAAGAAACAAGGACAAGCAAAAGCAAATGGTGGCCCTGCATAATGATTTCTGCTTATTCATGGATATGAAAATGAAGAGAAAGATAAATAAACAAATAAATAAATTTTATTGTCAAGGTTTTTCTTTAATATCACCAAAATGTTTAATAAATTGGGACATTAAGAAACTTGGATTACAAGGAATTATGTGAATTTAATCAACATGATTTTTGTTAAGGAACAAAGCTGTGCCTTAATAATTGACAAGTGGATATGTCATAGAAAATAAGATTTTAAACTAGAAAAATATTAATATATAACTATGATTATCTTAAATATACGAATGATATTAATTTAAGATTTTCAACACACAAACTACCCAAGCATTATAGAAAAGTTTATATTTATAACTATAATAATAGTCTTATGAATATAAAAATTTCAATTTTTGCACCTCAACTAATAAATAAATTAAGGGAAGTACTTATAAAAAAAATGAAAACCGACATTTTTAATAAAAAAAATAATTTAGTTTTTTTAAATATTATTGTGAAAAGGAAATTTTTTACTAATAGTTATTAATTTAATATTGTTGCTCTTACAGCAAAGTTCCAAATAAGAATACAAACAACTTTTATTGGTAAAATTATATATTTATTTAGTATGAAATTAAATTAAATTAAATACAATTTTTAACTCAACGCTTAGCTGGCCCCGATCTGAGTAGGTCCCGTACGGTCAGCACGTGGGTTAGGGTGGGGCCACTAAAAATATCATCGAGATATAATAATTGCCATCGGCACGTGAGGTTTATCCGTTGGCAGATTCATTTGCGGCAGAGTCACAGGTGGAGCACGTGACGCGATCCCTAGAACGTACGTTATGTCTGTCTGTACGTGGCCACCGTCGATATAATTCCGTGGGATGGATAATTTTGAAATCTTTGCCGCTGTGGGATGGATAATTTAAAATTTTCCTATTGGATAAGATTGTCAGGGACCCATCATTGTCCAATCTCATAACCATAATATTAGTTGAAAAAAATATTAAACATGCGATATGTAGGTGGATTAAAAGAGGGAAAGTGAAATTTCAATTAATCCACTGAATTAAGATGGGTGGGCATCCTAAAGTTATCAAATCGTGAGACGAACACTTCTTTAACAAAAAAATAATAATAATAATAATAATAATAAATAAATAAAGACATCTCATTAAATATTTTATCCCAACAATACTCTTTATTTTAGGGTTATTATAATAGCTAATGAATAGTTGCTATAACATGTAAAAATTACTCTGTAACTACTATAATATGTTCAAAACTTCAGAGTTTAGGATTTAATTTGATTAAAGTGAAATAAATAATTTTTCACATTGTAGCATCTACCGGGTAGGTGCTATACATTGTAACAGCTATTAGTAGCTGATACACATTATATTAGCTAGTGGTAGCTGTTATATAGTTGTAATTAAATTCTAAACATAAATCTTTGAATCATAAATTTTAAATTCTGGATACTATTATATCAAAATACTATTTATCAATTTAGTAAAAATTATTTAAACTTCATTAAAAATACTTTAAATTATAAAAACATTTTAAATTAATAAAAACACTTTAAGTTAATTAAAATTACTTTAAAACAGAGGTGTTACATGCTTTAGCAACAACATAATAATTTTTACACATTGTAAAAGTTAGTTGTAGTTGCTACAAAACCATTAAAAATAAGGAATAACATTGTAGCAACTACCACATAGATTTTATACATTGTGGTAAGTACTGTTAGCTACTATAATAATATTAAAATAATGAGCATTTTGGGATAAACCATCTAATGAGGCTTTTGACTATTTTTTTTTAAAGAGAGAGTCATTTGATATTTCTTTTAATTTGGAGTGCCTTTTGAGTTTTTGACTAATAAAAAATAGATTTATATGGTAAAAGACGATTCGCTCGTCTCCAGCGTCTCAATCAATCCGTCCTTAGGCAAACATAGAGGAACTAGGTAAATCACGGGTGACTACTATTATTAGTACAAATGGTTAAAACAAGAGAGAGGTATATACTCGGGTGTGCCGAGTTTCGACTTTAAGACCTCATGTGACAATCTCCCATGTCTTAACTATTACACCGTCCCAAAGGAACTAATAAAAAAAAAGACTTAGGAGCTTGTTTATGTTGTAGTAATGCATGATAATTAAGCATACAAACAAAATAGAGTTTATCATATAGGTGCCAATTTGTGAGTGTCCTCTTAAGTGAAAATATAGTATAAAAATATTAGTATATATCTTATAAAAAATAATTTTATTAAATGCAAAACTAACAATTATGTAATATAAAAAATATTAATACTTTAAAAATAATTTTTATAAATAGATCAGTTCTTGTCAACTTAATAATTTATATATTTAGAGTCAAATTTGATCATCTTATCTAATATTGTTAGGTCTATACGCAACAGCTAGTCATTTTATCTATTTCATATCACCAACTCTTTTTATAATTGATCGATTGTTCAATAATGCTTAGGTAGCTTTGCCAACCTCACTACCTTTATTTGTTATCCAACCTAATCCAAAATTAGGTGGGCAATTCGAAGGAAGGGGGGCCAAGTGAAGTAATATGATTTGGTGAGGGACAATGACACTTTGTCATTGTGGGGTATATTGTTGGTTATTAAGTATGATTTTATCTATGGAGTAGTTGGTCACAAAATGATTAATTAGTTAGTGAAAGAGAACAAAAAGAAAACATTTCTTATGAATACCAAAATATCTCTTAAACTTCATTGAATGGTGGTAATTGCTTCTCACTTCATGTGTTACCATAAAGAAAATAAGGATCTAATCGATAGTGATACATCAATGTAGGAAGAGATAGTTACTACTAAAAGAGAAAGATTCAATATAATTATACCAAAATAAAATTAGGATTTATTAATTATTATTTTGTTTATTACTGTGTCATTTGACAGAGTCTTATAATATATATATTTTTTCATTACTCAGTCGATTGATGGAGTCTTATAATGTATCTATAAATTATCCCTTTATGGACACACCAAAACAATCAACAAATTTATTTTACATTTTTCTTCTTATCCAATTACTCTTTCTTGATACAGTATTAGAGCTTGCTCTTCTTCTTCCACCTTCGCCGCACGCAACACCATCACACTTAAAATTTTTTCTCTACTTTATCTCTTAATTTTTCAACAACAGTGTCCTTCCACCAATCTTGTTTTTCTCTTGCCTCAGCGATTTGTCAAGCCCTCTTAGCAACACATTATGTCACATTAAATTATAATATCTTCACAGAAATAATGTCGTACTTGTTGGTGCCGGAAGCACCAAGATCGAACTTTATTTTGATAATGATAAAGAGTTCAAAGTTAAGCTTATTTTATGGACTGATATGTTTATTGAGGGTATAGGAAAGTCCTAGGTAATCTAGGCACGAAGTCTTGACCTGCAGGGTTGAGCACGAAGTCCTGATCGAGGATCAGACAACGAAGCTTTGGCGAGTGAAGCCGAGCAACGAAATCTTGGCGAGTGAAGCCGACCACAAAGTTTTGGTTCGGAGGATCAAGCAGAAGACTTTGTCGAGCGAGGACAGCGGACAGAAGTCGAGACGGGTCAAGGATCGAACGTCGTTAAGTTCTGGGTCTTCGGAGGCCCAGCAAAAGTCCAACCGGAGGTGCTGGTTGGCAAAAGGTAACTTCTCCTGAGTGGAGTAGGTGAGGACGCGTTCCTCGAAAATGGAACAGTAGGCGTAAGTAGGCTTCGGTCTGACCTAGGGTTTCTGGTGAAACCTGAAAGTCAAGACCAAGATAGCACTAGTTGTTCTTATTATTTTCCTTTGCATATTATTTATACTAACACACTTTACAAGGAAGAAAGAAAAAAGAATTAGAAAATAGAAGAAAACCTTCAGCCGACCACGCACAGAAAAGCGGGAGGGCACCTTCGGAGGGAGGAGTCTTCGGCGCAGGCGAAACTGCGCCTCGGAGCACCGAGGGCGCCTTCGCGCAAATAACCTCGATGGATGAGATTTAAACTGCTAGCTGCCACATGGAACTTCGAAGGCGCCCTCAGAGGCTTAGGACGCCCTCGCACAGATAAGCACCGACTTCTTCGGCGCTGATCTACATCGAGCTAGAGTCTCCCTCCAAGGCTAGGAAGGCGCCCTCAGCACCTTTTATTGGTAAACACATAAATAAACCAGCTTGACATGCTCGACTTGGTTATCCTTCTCTTCGCATTGTTCAGTTGATCATCAATATGTATGGTTTACCTATCTCCTTTACCTCTGCCCCATCTCATTCATGTAGGGTCCACATAGAATCTAAAAATCATAAGTTACCTTTCTTTTTTTCTGATCATGTTTCTAAATTTTCCCTTAAAATAATTCTTTCGGATGTTTGGGGCCCTGCACCTATATATTTTGTCTAATCAAGATTTTCTATATATGTTACATTTATTAATTATTTTAGTAAATATACTTGACTCTATCCTATGAGAAGGAAATCTAATTTATTAGATATATTTAGTCATTTCCAAAAATAAGTTGAACGATATTTTAATCGCAAAATACTCTCTCTTCATTCTAATTGGGGAGACGAGTATCAAGCTCTTCACCGTTATCTTTTATTTTGTGGAATTGTTCATCTAGTCTCTTGTCCTCACACTCTAGAGTAAAATGACTCTGCTGAAAGAAAACATAAAAATATAATTAAAACTGCCTTAGCTCTTCTCCATCATGCATCAGTTCCACATAAATTTTAGGATGAAGATGTTTGCACTACAATATATATATCTTATAAATCAACTTCCTACTCTATTACTCAATCATCAGCATCCTTTGAAAAAATTTTATAATAAGACTCCTGACTATACTTTTCTTCAAATTTTTAGTTGCGTATATTATCCATGGTTATGTCACTATTCTAAACACAAACTTGACTCTCGTTTATTACAATGTGTCTTCCTTGGTTATAGTGATTTGTACCATGGGTATCGTTTCTTGTATATACTAATAGGACAGATTTATATTTCACGACATGTTACTTTTGATGAGTCTCTATTCTCTTTTTCAACAGTTTCTTCAATTTCTCCTTCAGATACAGGTGACACCATGTTGATGCCACCTAACTTTGTTGGAAGTGATGACATCCTAGGTCTTGCTCTAGAACTCTCTAATAACTCCCCTATACTATTGGAATCACCTCAAGTTGCTGCTCCAATCTCAAAAGATTCACTAGTCGAAGATAATATGCTTTCTATTTCTAGATTCTTAGATAATACAAGTCCATCATCAAAATCACCATGTCAGTTTACTTCCTTGTCGCCATCAATAAGTGATTCAGATGATAATCCTCTTCGTTGCATGCTTTCCTTGAGTGACATATATGTATGGTGCCCACCAATGATAACTTGACATTCTCTTCCATGAGCTCTAGTGGGCTCTTCAAAATCTATTAAACCAACTTGTTTTACACAAGCGAACAAGGATCTGAATTGGTGTAGTGCAATGTGTACAAAATTTGATGCACTTCTTCGCAATGAAATATGGAGTCTAGTTCTGCGCACTCCCTCCATGAATGTTGTGGGCTCTAAATAGATATTCCATCTTAAGCATTGAGCTAATGGTTCTCTTGAATGACATAAAGCTCGACTTGTAGCTAAAGTATTTAGTCAACAACTAGGTATTGACTTTAATGATACTTTTAGCCAAATCATCAAAATTATATCTGTCAGATTATTGTTATCGATAGCTGTTAGTTCTAATTCGTCTATCAGACAATTAGTCATTTCAAATGCATTTCATCATGTTTATCTTGAGAAAACTATATTTATAGAGTAACCACCTGGGTTCATTCAGTCACAATTTCCATCTCATGTTTATCAACTCAAGAAATCCTTATATTGTCTTTGACAAGATCCTCGTGCATGGTTTTATCAATTATCTAATTGGTTACAAGCTCAAAGATTTTTTGAATCAAAGACTAACTCATCTCTATTCCACAAATATAATGATAATCTATGATATTTTTTCTTATTTATGTGGATGACATCCTAATAACCGACAACGATTATAATGGTATTACAACTCTATTAAGTCTTTTCAATCAAGAATTTCTTACTTGAGATTTGGGTAATGCTTATTTTTTTCTTGGTATTGAACTTATTCCACATGATGAAGACTATGTTCTCTCTCAGAACAAATAAATTACTAAGCTTCTTCAAAGAGCTAAAATGGATGGAGTACATCTGGTCTCTACACCAATTTTTATAAATAACTTCTTTGCAACTTCATCCTCTCTTGTGATGTCTGATCCATATGTTTTTCGAAGTATTGTTGGGGCTTTACAATATGTTACTATCACATGCCTTGATATTACCTTTGTAGTAAATCGTACTTGTCAGTTTATGCATGCTCCTACTAAACAAAATTGGGAAGGTGTGAAAAGAATCTTCGTTATCTCAAAGGTACTATTCTAGATGATCTTCTTTCCTATCGCTAATCGTCTTGAGATTTACATGCCTATAATGATGCAGATTGGGCAAGCTCTCTTGAAGACAGACGCTCAACTAGTGGGTATGCAATATTTCTTGGATGAAATCTTATCTCATGGAATTCGAAAAAGCAACCTACAGTATTTCGTTCAAGCACTAAAGAAAAATATAAAGAACTATAGCTAATACAATGTTTGAAATTATTTGACTTCAATTACTTCTCTCTGAACTTCATCTTGCATCAAATATTGTACAAAAAATTTGGTGTGATAATATTAGAGCAACATATTTCACAGCAAATCCAATCTTTCATGCTAGTACACAACAAGTGAAAATTAATTTTTTATTTTGTTCGAGAGTGTGTGATGATTCAACAATTATCGATGTCTTATACCTTTATAGAGGATTAAATTGTTGATATCTTTACTAAGCCATTATCCAAATAACATTTCAACAAGCTAGCAAATAAACTAAACATTAGAGATCTCCTATTGAATTCGTCAGTGATGGGGGGGGGGGGGGCTAATTAAAAGAGAATCATTCAATATAATTAAGCCAAAATCAAATGAGGAATTATTAATTACTTCTTTCATTTATTACTCTGTCAATTGACGGAGTCTTATAATATTTCTTTTCTTTATTACTATGTCAATTGACGGAGTCTTATAATGTATCTATAAATTATCCCTATCCCTTCATGGACACACCAAAGCAGTCAACAAGTTTATTTTAACATCTTTGTCCGTATACTCTTTCTTTATAAGTACTTACTGAGATGTATAGTTAGTAATGGAGTTTCCACGTCATTGATATGTTTCACATTTTAGCATTTTTATAGTCTTAAAGTTCTTTCTTTAATTTCTTTATAGTTTTCATAATATTTCTTAGAGGGAACAACAATCTGCTTTGATAATTTGTGAACCTACACTACTGTTAGGATCTTGATCGCCGGTTAAAAGGGGGAGGGTAAATAGCCGATCCACCCAAACCCTTGTCTTCCTACACTTGTTAGCTTACGTAGCGGAAATACAAAATAAAACTAACAAAGGAAAGACAAAACAAAGAGAAACCAATTTACGTGGTTCGGAGATTAGAGCTCCTACTCCACGACTGTCCGTAAGTTGGATGATCCCGATCCATCGGTGGATGACTCCCTGGAAACTCCGGCTAGCTCGTGTAGCACCTTGTGGGCAGAGAAACCTTGCCACAACTCTTTCGAGAACTCACGGATGCACACAAACACAAGACTACTAATTTGATATTCACCACATCAAATTCTGTCAAACTTACCAAGCACACAAGACTTAGTTTATATAGGTAATCAGCTCACTAAAAAGCTGATCTGCCCGTTACCAGTCGCCTGGTCCATGTACCAGACGACTGGTCGTCTCACAACGGCTACTTACAGAGACAACGACTAGCGAACGACTAGCTACCAATCACCTGGTCCAAGGACTGATGCAGTCGCCTGATCAAGGACCAGACGACTGGTACAGACGCCTAGTCACTCGACCAAACTTTCTGTGACTTTCTATTTTTCACCGTATAACACTAAAGTCACCTGGTCACAGTACCAGGCGACTGCTACAGCCCTAAATCTAGGGTTTTCATCCCGAGTACATTCCCTCAGTAGTCGTCCTCGCCCGACCAACCTAACCTAGCCTTCTAGCCATCTTCCATCAGCTTTGAGCCCCTCGGATGCCTCCCCATCCTTCTTGCCTTGCCTTCTAGATACTTACATCGGTCTCGGTTCTTGTTGTCGGGTCTTCCAATGTCAAGTCCCACTTGGGTTTACGCCGCTAAGGCTCCTCCTTGGACTTATGCAGCCAGGCCTCTCACTTGGACTTTTCCTCCTTTGCCAATATCACACTTGGACTTTCTTCGTTGTACCTGTATCCTGTACACTCACAAACATACATCAAATACAACAATAACCCTAATTTAAATCTTTACTCAAATATCAAAATCTAAGGTACCTAAATTACTCTAACAACTATCACTTCGGATCATGTTAACATTGTTTTCTCGTAATCTCATAGTTGTCTCTTGGTTCATCCCTTTATATTGTCCTCATTGGTAGTTAAGATTTGTATGGAGCCATCTACTAGGAAGTAAACAAGCAATAATGTCGATATTGGAGATGATAGCATGAAGCAACAATTGAAAGATTTGTCAATATGTGGCACATGCATATTAATAAATGATGGGTTAGGTTTGACAATGACAAAATATATTATATGCTTTTGTTAAATCAAATAAATTTATAAATAAAGTGCGACATTTTTATTGGGGAAACAACTCACACTTTGTTGTTAGGCTTAATCACAACAATTTTGTGTTGAAAATTTATTTAAGTTAATTAGATATGTTTGTTGGGATGTATACTGAAAGCCTAGCCTTTTGTATAAACATCTTTATTTTGAAATAAGAATCATATGATCATTACTTGCATCTTATATTTATGATATGCATTATTGTCTGATACTTTACGTTGTAGATAACATGGTGCTTG
>JBAMIE010000036.1:2224090-2236887 GCA_037177295.1 Kaempferia parviflora | reverse complement strand
AGGATATTATTATCATTTAACTTAAAAATTAAGTTTGAAAGTAATTATTCATCAAACACTCAAACTTTATCTTGTATCAGCTTTTAGCTTCTATTTCTAAACACTCCATAATTTAACTTCTCATGAACTTCAGAATAATCTCTATAAGAATCATTTTTCAAAAAGAAAAAACACTCCCAAACAGTGTCTTAGTCTTAACAAGGTTAGCTTAATACAGACAAGGTTACAATAATAGAGAAGAAGACTGAAAATCCTTACGTAAATTCAAGCAAGCTAAATGCTTTGTGCATGATGTAGCCAAAGCCATTCCAACTGTTGAACAATGCTAAGTAAGACAAACATTTTCTAACAGGTAGTTTAAAATATAAATAGATCAAAGGTTTAGTTCTACTGAACCACAAGTGACTGATTGGCAATTTAACACATACCTAAATATCATTAATGATAAAAATCTGTAAAAGATGAAACCACAATTTGTGTACCATGCAGTTTTCCATTGTTCCAACATCTAGAAAATTTGTTTGGTTTCCTACAACCATTGCAGCATTCACATTAAATACCAATTTAGATAATTTATTTTCTCACAAATTAAAGCATACCAGACAACATTAACTCAAAGGCGATCTAGTTAATAAGAGGCTCTGACTGTTTAGATAACTAGTAATAGCTATAGAAACTAAGGTGCTCCCTATCAAGTTTCTTTGGCTCTTATAGCCAAAAAGAAGAAATAGAAGGAACAAAGAGTTAAATGAGCATTAAATGAGATTCAACTCCGAGAATTGCTGGAGAGAAATGGTCATGGAACTCAATTCAACTGGAGGCAAAGCGTGAAATGCGTGGCCTCACAGGTGTCTTTGAAGGATTTACCCTGAAGCACAAGAAATTCATCCATTTAATTCAGACTAATAGTATAAGTATTTAAATGCAAGCATTTTGGCCACAAGTAGTATAAACCTTAAAAAATAAATATATATACCTGATAGGCAGAGCTCCTAGAATCATGCCGCTACATCTTAATGCTTCAATTGCACTTTCTGCCTGTGTTTAGCATTACAGAACATTAATTTCTTAGATGCTATAGGAATACAGTATATAATTCTCCAGTTTCACGAAGTGGAGATTTGGAGTGGTATCTATATGTGGGATAATAAACAACTATAGTTCCAAAATTAGTGACACCAGCAACTGAATCCAGAATTAAGCTAAATATTACGCCATCATTTGGATGTTATTTGATGTTAATATCCTGTGTCACTTTTGGAAAATCCAGGTCTTTTAAGATGTGAGAGATTGCCAGCACATTTTAAATTTTGTAAAAAGAAGAGACCAAATATTTTCATTACAAGGAGAGAAAAAATCCAACCAAACACAATTAAGGAGATGTAATTTTTGACTGGAAAAAAAAACATAACAAGGATTAATTTAGTAATATTAACATGAGAAATGGAAAATCCATATTCAAGTCAATACTTTAATCAAACATAAGAACTGGAATTATATCTTAAGAAACTTTTTCTAGCATGAAACAGCATTGTATCATTTGGTAAATTCTCTTTCCAGTCATTGGCGATCTAACATTTTAATGCTTCTTACAATCTTGATATTATAATATACATAAATGTATATATTAGGACAAGCTTAGCCATAAAAACAAAGGTAGATTGGTAAACAATACAAATTTTTTTCCCTCTGCAGACGCATCCACACACTTCTGCCATATAAATAATAGAGTAAGCGACAACTTTTTCAAATTTCAACTAAATTTGCACTGAGTACTTAGTCCCTGTGAACATAATCATATAACCAGAATCAAGATATTTTCCAGTCTTATCTCTACGTTTTTAGACTGTGCACAGCAAACTTTTATTGAGGGAATCCATAAAATACCTGACTAACCATAATTAGAAGAGGCCTATTCTTGTTTATATGTGATGATATAGTCTTGCACGGAGCTAGATGGAGAGATACAACTCATGATGCTGACCCAATAGTAAGACATTCTGTTTGTATCTTTATATAGAGAACTTCAAAAATCCCTAAACTTTCTGTAAGATATCCCAGATTTTAAAAGCCGTACAGTATCTTTTTACTAAATAATACTAATCCTAGAGAGCACCATCTCAGTCAAACCACCAAGATATTGCAGTGACTTGCAAGATCATGTGGAATTTCTTGGCACTATTCCAGTAGAACCCAGAATGAGGCAAGGTGAGCATGAGAAGCATAAAGCAATAATAGTGATTCCATAAAATGCTTTTGTATGTTAAAAATTTTCTAAACATTGTCATTCAGTGCTTGTTTTAGTTATTTATATACAGTCCTCTCCAGACAGCTAACTGATACTACCTAATGTCATTAATTAATGAATGCAAGTGAATAAACTTCAATATAGAAAGTAATACTAGCACTAGAATACCTTCACTTAGTTAAAATATATAATTCCCAGTAAATGTGTCAATTATACTAATATTTTAAGCAATGGGCGAAACTACCACAATGAATGTGATAACTCATAAGAAGAAATTGGGAGAATATTAGGAAACATCAAGTGCCCAATGGTAAAACTTGCGTCACCATGCAATGAAAGAATTAAATAATATAAAACAGTGGCCATTAATGAATATGGTATATCAGATATTTCTGCTCTCTGGACGGCAACTTTGAGATCAACAAATCTAGGTGCCTCCTTTTGTTATGGGCAATGGATTGAAGGTATGACTGTATAGTTTGTTTCCAATCTTTCACTAAATGATTGTTAGCCTCATAGATCTCAATGTTTCTCTCTCAGTCTCCATTAAGACACCAAGTGTTGGTTAATGATGTGTAGATTCCACTGCTTATCTATAAATATTTCTATGTGCTAACTAGACATACTGCCTGTTGTTCAAAATTTCATTCTACACCTAGCAGTTCTGCCCAAATTTAGTGTTCCAATAAATTACTGAAATTGGCATGAGTAACCTCACGTATGCTGACTTTTCTTCCTTTGATTTAACCCAAAAAGTCCAACACTCACCAATGCCCTTATCGGGTTAATCAAGCCAATATGGCTTTTTCTCTCTTGGTGCATCATTTCATGGATCTGCCCTCTCAGTGTGCATCATTTGCATGTGTCATTCTATAGATCCCAAGAGTTATGCTCTTCTCTCTCTTGCATGTATTATGGAACAAGTCTCTCCTCTCAAGGTGCATCATTCTATAGAGATTTCAAGATGAATGTGTTCTCTTCTCTCTGTGTCATTCTAGGGATCTTAACTTAGCTCAATCCTTCTCTCTTCGCGTGTGTCATCCATGAACCTCAAGTCAAATTAGTCCTCTCTCTACATGTGCCATTCTACACACATCTCAAGATATATCTATCCCCTTTCTGTGTGTGTCATTTTGCAAACATATCAATTGAATATCTTTGTAACAAGTATATTGAAATAGCTTCAGCGTTAAAGAGTTAGGTTTAAATACGTAAAGGGTAAAGGGTAAAGGGTAAAGGGTTATTTGTAACATTCCCTATTCATTAGTAATATATAAAGGCAGAGAGAGCTACCTAGAGGAATCTTAATTGTTTCCTCAACAAATACCAATGGCATGAAAATATTTCCGTTAGCCACTGATGGCTATGAAAAATCATGAAATATAAATACCCACTTAATTGATAGAGAAAGCAAAAGCATAGTACAATTGAAGGAACAGAATAGTCTTTGGAATTCAAATGCATCATCAATACCTGAACAAATTCAACAAATGCAATACGAGTTGGGTGTATATTATCACCGAGGAGTCTGAGACGAGAAACCTGAAAAAAAAAAGTTTAAAAAGAGAGATTAACTCACTATCACTGCGACATATATCATAATTATTCAAAATGCCAAATTAGTGGCAGTAGACTGACCTCACCACAGCGTTGCTCAAAGAAAGTTTTGACATCTGTTTGAGTTACCTAAAGCAAAAGATAAGAGTATGATCATGGAAAGAATATTCTAATGGATTTTATGGATGAAAATACTTCTAAATTATTAATATAATATCGTAGCACCAAACCAAAAAATATGGATACAAAACTAAAGGGAGACACCAATCTACCTTTTTGTCAATATTTGTGCAATAAACCGTCCTGATAACCATGTCATTTTCATCCTTAGACTGCTTGGTACCACAAGAGTTAGTAATATTCAAGCCAATTAAATGGAATAAAATACATATGAAGACTAGTAAAAGTTCAGACAAGAAACAAAAAAGACCAACTCACTTTAGGAAGAAACTTTTGATTCACAGGTACAATTGCAGTCTTTGAGGGTAAGACTTTCACCGAAGTGCAACCAATCGCAGCCCCATCAAGGTTTAAAGCTTTTATCGCACCATCTAATAGCAAATATCTATTGTTTTCACATCACTCTAGCATATGTATCTCCATGAAAAGAACTAAAATTTAGGGACTCACCCTCATCTGAAAACTCTACAAAGGCAAACCGCAAAATTGAATGGGGATCACCACAAATACGACAATCAACTACCTAAAAAACACCAAATTTACAATAGTCAAAGAAAAATGTGATAAAACAATCATTTAAATGAATAGGTGAACAATGTAGGCAAACAAGCAAGCTAAGTGATATAAACTAAAAATTATAGTTTTACCTAATAACTAAGTTTATAGAAGACACTCCTTTCCCCTTTTAACATCAATCAAATCATTCATCTTGCTTATTTCTTCATCTTTGCCTATGCTTTTCACTACCAAAAACTCACGATCAGATCCCTGTCTTCTCTCTTGCTATTAACAATCAAACCTGTTAAGAAATTCACTCCATTGGATCGCAGTCTTCTATTTTTTATTATTTCTCCCCATTTGAATTATCATCTATTGTATACTACTATCATTTATTCATATATTAGATTGCTTGATACTTAAGTTTAAACTTTTGAGAACCTAAAACATTTAAGATTATTGATTGAAATTTTTACTTTCAAATCTTATTTTTTGAATTTACAATAACCAAATAGCACCAGATCAGCTTTAACTTGGAGGCTGAATAATCAATTGCAAGTTACTGAATACAAAGAAGAATTAGCAGTCTGAAAGACCAATATTAACTGTTTATGATTTAGTACAGAAATGGAAACTAATAAGCTTCAAAGACTGAGCAGTCTATAGCAAATTATCACATACAATGAATAATTAGTAGGTCAGGTCATCAACGGTTGACTGCTCAAATTAGCTTCTTTTGAATCCCAATGATCAAATAGGCAATTGCTAGATAAATCTCATTAGGTGGTGTTCTCCTGTTGTAAATCATGGACAGAGATGAGACAGTGGGAAAGCTTGAAATACTATCTTCCTTTTCCTGAATCTTTAATTATTTTGTTCTGAAACGATTGCAAGGTAAAAACAAACTCAACATTCATATAAAATTTCATATATGATATATCCAAGAATATAACAAGCACTCAACATTTGCCATCCATATTAAACTACTTATGGTGTTACTAAATCATTACTGGAGACATTGTATTTGAGAAAATACAACAGCAAACTATATGGCAACCATCCAGTGTCAGCTACATGGATCTCTTCTTTTCCATGGAGCTCAATGTGAGGCCATCTTGCTAGTGTTATTCAGGTCATTTGGATGGTCAAACTATGTCTTCCTCTCCTCGGCAATATCGTCCATAATTGAATTTCCTTAGCTAACTAAATATATTAGACATCAAGTATAACCGGGCCCCTTGTCTATGTCTAGGCAATTTGTTTCAACTAATTTCAGAGGATATCATTTGAGTGCTCTTGAAATGATTTCTAAAATTATTAGATATAAATTTTCATCACTCTGTAACTTACCGAACAACATTGCAACTATTGGTATGGGTAACAGAGATGTGTGGAAATATGGGATTTTGAGATTCCTAATTAGGCAAATAACGATAGAAATAATGCACCATATTGCATCATCAAGAAATGTTTCAGATAGTTGAAATTTGAGAAATTTACCTGCCCATAGTTAGAAAATATTTCAGCAAGCTTCTCCTCAGTCACCTGAATTATATAAGCAAAATTTCACATTTGAGTAATTAACATCAAAATCAGAATCGTGTGACAATCCATTATATTATTGAAAGACACTAGTGTGTTTTAGCATTTAGGAAATGGTGCCAATGCAACTAGAAGGATATGACATCAACCGACAACAGAATTAACAGCAAAGTTTTCTCTAAATTTACTCACATTCTGATCAACATCAGATACATAAATAGTACGCCTAATGCTACGCTCACTCTCAGCTCTTCGAGCTCTATCATTCATCCTCCTCCGACCGTGAGGATAGCCATTTCTCCACTGGAAAACAAACATAATAGCACTTCCATCACTCGTTTTAAAAAAAGAAACTAATAGAAATGAAAATCCACCAAGAGCAGAGATAATAGGAGATTACGAATACACTTCTGAAATTCTATCTAATATATTTTTACATTAATTCTTAAAGGTGAAGTGCTACAGTGCAAACACACTAAAAAAAATTAGTGAATTTTTTACGAAATAAATAACGAGTTGAATAAAAAATCAAGGCAAAGAGGAAGGAAATTACTTGACGATTAGGCCTATAATTCGATAATCCATCACTGCTCGAGTCCCTACTATTGACACCATCGCTAATCGGTCCATCTCCATAAGAACCACAGAACGCCACGAAAACGGGCGCATCGGCAGAAAGCCGACCGTTGGGTTTCTGAATGCCGCCGGAGGCGGAAACGGGGACAGTGTAATTCGAAGGGAAGAACTCCTCGGCGGCCGGATTCAGATTGGAAATCAAATCAACAAGCTTCCGCACGTCGCTCTGGTATTCCTCCGACGCCTCCGTCTGGCGGCGGATGAACTGATCATCCGCCCCAGCCGCCTTGTCCGCCACCGCAGCCATTAATTTTATTCAGAAAAAAAAAAAACTAAAACACGAACGAGAAACCGATCGCAAGCCTACAACAATTCGGATGAAAACGAACGTAAAATCGAGAGGATCGAATCAATAATCACTGCAAAGGTGGATTACGATCGCCATTGCTGGGACACTCTCGCCGTCAAGCTTTCTCTTGACAAAAGAGCCAAAAATGGGGCGAGATGCAGCAGATTTGACAACGGAAGAAAGAGAGAGAGGATGAGGGTGAATCGAGAAGTTGCTATAAATAGCGAGTTTTTTTCCCCAAATTTATTCTCTATTTAATAGATTTAAAGCCTTTTTCGATTCTTCATCTCCTTTATAAATAAAAGAAATTTAACTCGAAACTTCCACGAAAATGGTTTTTGTTTGTGGAAAAAAAATGCCCAATTTACTGTAACGCTCCCTTTATATCTTGAATTTACTGTCAGATACACCTCTAATTAATCTCTACAAAAAACAGTTTCCATTTATTGAAATCTCCAAACCATCCTTGATTTGCAATGTAAAGACAATTTCAAAATCATAGGCTATGTTTTAAATGAGTATTAAGTTTAAATGATTAGACAATTAAGCATTACACATGACATATAATCAAAGATTAAAAGATCTGTGCAACGGTAGGGGTGTCTTTTAAATTTATGAGGTATTTAAATATCAAATTTCAACTTTTATGAATTCGTTAATGAATGAATTTTTCTTGACCTAAGAATACTGCTTAATATGGTCAAAAAATACAATAGATAAGATACATTTATATTAAAAAAAATTCTTCATCATCTTAATTAAATTTTAATTAAAATTATTTTTAAAAAAAGCTAAAATCATCACAAAATTATTATAAAAGTTAGTAGTTGTTAAATAATGTAATAATCAATTAATCATTACAATATTGTAATAACTATTAAAGGGTTGCTATAATGTCAAAATGATTATTATATTATTATAAAAGTTATTTTGATTATTTTAATTTTTAAAAATGATTTTAATTTTGGATAATGAATTTTGACTAAGTTGATAAGAATTTTATGATAAAAAAATTTATATATTATTTTTGATAAATTAATTTTAAAATAATTATTTTAACGTATTATAGCGGTTATATTGTAGTATGTATCTGTTACTGATTGCAGCAATAAATGGTTTCTAAAATAATACTAAAATAAAATATTTTTTAATCTAAAAACTATGATGGCAGTTTTTTTAAATGTATTTATTTAATTACTCACATATAAATGATGGCATTTATAAATTAAAAAAAATAATATACTTATTATAAAATTTATGCATGACATATACCATGAAAAACTGATCAAAACATAACTTTGAATAACAATCAGTTAATAATTGAATATTGAATCGTAATATAATAAATTATTATTTTTAAATAAATCGACTAAATTTTATTATGAAAATTAAATCAATAAAAAACCAACTGTTCAATCGTTACTGAATTAATCAATTTTGTTAGCGATCGATTAATATTGAAGAGAGTCGCAAACCAAAATTTTAAAGATTTTTTAAAAATATCAATCCAACAAAATCAATTTACCAATATAACAATACATATCTATTTATTTAATCGGTATAATCGATTTTTAAATTTTAAAACTGAGACCAAACGAAATAAATCCAAGATTTTTTAATGGTTAAATCGATCTTTTCCTCGTTATAATTCTCTCAATGTCGATTCCATGTAGTATTTATTTAGTTGGCAGATGACTAAATGAAGCGGATGTTCATTAATAAGTTAGTAGTTGTTAAATAGTTGAATAATCAATTAATCACTATTACAATAGTTGTAAAAGTTATTTTTGATTATTTTAATTTTTCAAAATGATTTTAATTTTGGATAATGAATTTTGACTAAGTTGATAAGAATTTTATGATATAAAAATAATTTATATATTATTTTTGATAAATTAATTTTAAAATAATTATTTTAACGTATTATAGCGGTTATATTGTAGTATCTATCTGTTACTTATTGCAGCAATCACTATGGTTTCTAAAATAATATTAAAATAAAATATTTTTTAATCTAAAAAATATGCTGGCAGTTTTTTTAAATGTATTTATTTAATTACTCACCTCGTAAAATTAAAAATAAATAATAATTATAAAACTAAAATGAAAAAATAATAAATATATGAATGATGGCATTTATAAATAAAAAATAATAATATACTTATTATAAAATTTATGCATGACATATACCATGAAAAACTAATTGATCAAAAAATAATTTTGAATAACAATCAGTTAATAATTGAATATTGAATTGCAATAGAATAAATTATTATTTTTAAATAATTCGACTAAATTTTATTATGAAAATTGAATCAATAAAAAACCAACTATTCAATCGTTACTGAATTAATCATTTTTTTTAGCGACCGATTAATATCGAAGAGAGTCGGAAACCAAAATTTTAAAGATTTTTTAAAACTATCGTCCAATAAAATCAAGCTACTAATATAACAACCCATATCTATTTATTTATTCGGTATAATTGATTTTTAAATTTTAAAACTGAGACCAAACGAAATAAATCCAAGATTTAAAAAAAAATTGAATTTTTTTAATGGTTAAATCGATCTTTTCCTCGTTATAATTCTCTCACTCCATTACATGTGATGTTTTCATTAATTTTAAAGCAATGATACGTTCAAGAAAAAAATTTAAAGAAAAATTTAATAGACACATAGTGATGGAGCTCACCATTTCATTTTTGGTGGACCCCATCATTTTATGTATCTGTCATTAAGCTTTTCCTTGAATTTTTTCTCTCAACGTATCATTTTTTCTTAATTTTATTATAGTAAAATATATGTTTAAAATATTATTTGGTTGGCGGATGACTAAATGAATTTGACGTTCGTAAAGAAGTTTAGTATTCAATTTAGAAAAAACTTGCTTATGTTTGTTAAATACATACAACATCAATTAAATAAATAAGTTTGAACAGTTCATTAAACTAAATAAATAAGCTTGCACACATATGTGTTCAGCTCGTTAATGTTTATGAATAATATTTATGAATCATGTTCATTAATAAAATATTTATCAATATACTAAATAAATTTAAAAAAAATAAAATAAACTAACACGTTTAAATGATCAAACTTAATAATTAATCAAACAAATAAAAATTTCAAACAATCAAATAAAAATTTAAACCAAGAGCTTAATAACTAATACAATATGTCACGAGTAAGCTCCAAAGGCTAGGGATAAGCAAAGCCCTAGAAGACCTGACGGTCCAGAATTTGGCTGATGTGTCGGTTAAGTTATTCGAGTGAAAGAGTTGGGTCCACACCTAGTGGGTGCAATTAGCTCGCAAGAATCCTTCTCCTCTATTCTTGACTTGCAAAGGGATTCTCAAACACCTACTCGAGCGGACAGTAAAGCTTAGCTTTCCATTACTCGTACAAAGCGTCGTCAAATACCCTGGCCATCTTTTAGCCTGGATCGCGCATCCTGCCTAGTATTAACTACTTTTTCCTAGGCGGTCCGGTCGGATCGAGTCGTCGGTCGGGAAGAATACCTGCCTTAGTAATTTTTCCATATCCCGAGTAGGAATTACCTCCTCTCGGTGGTCTCTCTCTATACAGATACAAAATCCGCTCGGATAATATTCCATTCGGGATGCATCTTTGCCTCAAGTTGTAGTACATGCAGTAGATTCATTCGAACAAAATCTAGATTCTACTCTGATGCCTTGTTCCTACACTCTGGGTCATTCCCTGTTTGAACGCTTTCTCAAGGGATGACATAACAACCTGGCATAACCTCCAGAGAAGGATCTCTTAAACTCTACGGCGACTGTAAGTCATATTCTCTTAAACTCTATCATACTTTCTCGTCTTAAGCTTGTTTTAGATTCATTTCCTCCCGTGAATCCTCCACTCATCCTCTATCTTACTCCTTAATATCCTCGCTTTTACAAACTCATCTTCTCTTGGTCTCCTTGATTCCCATCTCCACACATTCCATATACCCAAAATCCTACCACCTTTGTCCTCTTCATTCCCTATCACCGGCATCTTTTGGTCAGGAGACTCCCTATCCAGGTCTCATCACTTTAGACAGGATCAATAACATTTAAATAAATCAAGTTCAAACCAAACTTAAGCTCAAAAATTATAAATTAATTGTCAAGATTGAATAATCATTTCAATGATTTGGTTCATTTTAGACTCAACTTAACTTGATTTGGTTACCTTATCAAACAAGTTTAAATATCCTAAAATTTAACTCGATTTGACTTATTTTATAGTCCTATGACTAAATAACTAACTAACTAAGGAAGCAAGTCGTTCAGAGGTTGACTCTTGTGGGTGAGATGATCTTGACAATTACCAACCCGCAGAAACTTCTTTCCGTTAGCAGGCTGCTGGGTTGTAGATTAAACAAAGTAATGAAACGAGAATTAAATTAATATATAAACATAATCTATTGTGTTATTAACATATAAACTGACTAATTAGAAAATTAAATTTCATAGTAGAAGTACATGATCCAGAAATCGGGGAAGATGGTATGCGACCAAGTGGCTTCAAGGTTGACCACTAAGAGATTTTAAGTAGGAGGAACCTGGTGTCACAATCGAACCTGAGTATCAAAGAAGAACAAAGGAGGAAAGAAACGTCAACGATTGGGCCAAGGAGGGGTCCTCGGTATAGGCACTATGATGCTCAAGTTAGACAAAGGGCGGCAAAAAATGAAGAATAGTGAACAATGGTGATGAACAGTGGAATCTAAAAGCATAGCATACATGCGCCTTGAGGAGACCCCTTATATAGTGTTATTTTCCTACAACACAAATATCAAAGCATTACTAAAATAAGACCGACTACTCTAACCTACTTTAGCCTTTCCCAAATTTAGCGAGTCACCTAGTCATCTTCACCACCGGTCGCTAGATCTCATCCTTTCTTCACCTTCGCATGCCATCTCTAGTGGGAGCACTTTGATCCTAGGTTCTCCACTAGCCCCTCTCATCAAGCTTCTGGATTTGGGAGACATTATCTCCTTCGACTGCAGATTTCTCCCAATATGGAAAAGTACTCTAGCCAACTTCATCAATCCACAACCTCTTCGTCGGCAGATCTGTTGCAGGAGAAGCTTTATCTAGCTATCCCATAGCTTCTTGGTCACAGCATAGCTCAACCCACTCTATCCAGATCAAACTCGCATTCCCTATCTGATCAACTCTCATCCATAGCTATTCTTCCCATAACAGGATAGTAACCGTCTCTCCATTCAGGCCTGTTGGGACCGATACCGTAGCTAGGAGGGGGGTGAATGGCTACGATTGCTTCGTCTTCAAATCGTTGCAGCGGAATACACGACGATACAACCAACCAAACGCTAACACTAGGGATTTACTTAGCATCCACCTCACAAGAAGTGACTAGTCCAAGGATCCACACACGCACGCACCCTCCACTATCTGAAAACCTCCTTCTCGGTGACTCACCGAAGGCGGAGAAGACTCGTACAAGAACAAGTACAAATATAACTCAAAACAAGGAAGAAATATGCAAATACAATATAAAACCTTCTTCTTATTTGCTCTTGAGTTGCTTGCGATTACTCTTTGAAGTCTCAGAAATGCACCAGCACCTCGCCTGAGAAACCTTCAAGAATCGTCGGAGAAGATAAGTGGAGGAGAAGAGATGACCTCGCAGCAGCTGCAGCTCACCTCTTTTAAACCTGTGTGTAACGGTCATAAATCAATCGATCAACTGATCGATTGCCATGTCTGCGTTTCTCTCATGAGTCGTGAGAGAACCACGGTCCCAATCGATCAAGTGATCGATTAGGGTGCTGAATCGATCACTTGATCGATTCAGCACACCTCGGTGCACT
>JBAMIE010000036.1:2213935-2223990 GCA_037177295.1 Kaempferia parviflora | reverse complement strand
AATGTAGAACTTAAGTTGCTTCCGCTAGTAATAAGTTTGTAATATGATTGCATGCCTAAATGTTTAAAGAAAAAAAAAATCTCACGCATGTTATGTATGATAAGTAACGCCGCCCTGAGCGTAGATAAGGGCGGGCGTTACACCATTAATCTTCTTTAATGGGTTGGATTTTAGTATATTGGATTAACCATTAACCCAATAAGCTAATCCGTATCCATTAACTCAATAAGCATAATCATCTCATAATTGGATCTTAGGGCTAATATTAACAAGGGGTGTATGCCCTGCGAGGTGAAGGCATGGTTAATTTTTTTTTGTGCTTCGCGGATGATGATGAGTTGAGGACGGGAGCATGATTAATTCTTTCATTATTGTCTCATTTTATTATTCTTATTTTCTCATTTTTGTTCCTTTTCATAAGAGTTGTTCTCTCCATCTCGGTTATTGGTCCCAAGTTCCAATGAAAAAGGGTGAGATAAATTTTTAAACAACGTTAAAGGCCTAATTTTTTTTCTTCCTAGGGCTTCAAATAGACTTGAGTCAGCCTTGTGTTCATACAATAAGTTTCGTGTCTAACATGCAACTGAAAATATATCATGAAACTATTAAACATAAATTATAATTATAAATTTTAGAAATATTATGTTTCCATAAATAAAATTTATTCTTAAATTTTAAATTACCGGCATAGAATAAGGATATATGTACCCACATGTTTCGAGCAGTGCAATCTTGAGTGCTCGTGTGACAGAGCTGAGTCGGACTATGTTGTCCGAACCCAAGTGTGATTGTTGAATCCGAATGATAGTCGAGAGTTGACTATCACCCTAGCTTGAGTGGGTCGCAATTTGAGAGCCAAACCAGACTTTACATCTGAGCCTAAGTTTGATTGCCAATTCTAAATGGTAGTCGAGAGAGTCAAGCACTGAGTCTCCCGAGTCAGAGTGAGTCCCAGTACGTGAGCTGAATTAGTCTAAACGGACAAGCCCAAGTGGGTTACAGAGTGCTCAGGATTTGTTGTGGAGTGCCGGGACCTGGCTAGCGCACCCAAGTGGGTTGTAGAGTGCTCGGGATTCATTGTGGAGTGCTCAAAGTAGAGAGTTTCAATCGGCAATCAATTACAGACATTCTGTTTGTAATTTTAGGTGTTTCTATCAATTGCTGAATCACAACAATCGATTGATATGAATGTGGTTCGATCTTTTTGGATTTTACACAAAGGTTAACCTAAAAAACAGTGATGGTTACCATTGTTCTTCGTGTTCTTCTTGAAAAACTCAATAACGACGCCTATCCAGGGTTTGCTTCTCTAAATTTTTGCCAAACAAGGATTGTTTTATGCATGTGGGTTATAATCTAGAGGAAAATCAAAACATTGATGAAAACCTAAAACTTGAATGTCATAAAATCGATGGAATTACCTTGGCTCATAGTTTAATACCACTTGATGGAAATTCATTTTTCTAACCGTATAAATTATAAACCTTATGAACTCAAAAAGATAAATGTAAGATCTAGTTACATCAATATTATGACAAAAATTAAATAAACTAAATTGAGACAATGAACCTGAATACAATAGAATTGTCATCGTCTCCTCACCAATGGGATGTGAGGAAATCTATTAGAATGCCTAACCCTATGGAAATAGTGCCCTATGTATAGCCATGAAACCCTAATTTTGTCATCAACCCATACATAATAACAGAACAGGTTAATAGATTCTACACATATAAACTCCACATCCAATAATACAAATCCTCAATAACCATTAGATTACTTAATGAGTTTGATTTCTTAATGACATAAAATGCAACATGCTTACAAATAACATATAAGCCTACCTAATAGAGAGAAAATACAATAGACTTCTGATTTTGAATGATCAATCTACAATATAGTTTATAGAAACTTTCTACTCTCGTTTTGTGAACTATGAAGTGATGATCAATAATATATGATATGTTTACATTGTATAGACATGATATATGATGACTTGATTTGATCTTTGCTTTATACTCTTATTTATGAAATGCTAACTAGAGTTATGAAATTTATAATCTAATTTATGTGCCAATAGATTTAAAGAGAATGGTTCTAACTAGAGTTGCATTCAAGTAAGAACTAGAATCTTTAGAAAATCAAGTACGATAAACTAAGTCATTAATTAGTACAAATTCAACAGTTTGTGAACTTCATTGAGACTCAACAGATTGTTATCCAAATATATCATAAAAACTAATCATTTAATTCTTCTTTGCAAATGAAAGATAGTTATGGCACTTTCATCATCTACCTAATTTGATTTTTTTTTATTTTTTTAAAAAAATGTATTCATCAAGATGTTTTATTGCTGTGTTACTGCAGTTTTCTAGAATATGAGCATTCAAGTACCATGACAGAATGATATATTATATTCTAGTATTTCTCCATAAATTCTCACAGTCTTTTTTTTTTCCTACAGTGAAGGTAGAAATCAAAACAAATGACAAAAAAATCCCTAATTAAACCACATATATTCCCAAGGCTTCACCGTTTGTGGTACCCAAATCAGAGTTATAAATTGGACAGCACAATTAGGGTTCTTCAATTGCCTGCATGCCACAGTACGTCAGTCATACAACTGCAAGCCCACATTGAATGCACGCGGTTCTGTGGTGGCATATCATCACTGCAAGAGCTCGATTCCTTCAATTGCAAGCTGACTTTTGAGGTGTCCACAACCCTTCTCACTAAATGCACCTACCTGTCTTCTTTGACTACTTCTTCCAACTCTAGCTCCTAATTCAGCCTCCAAGGTGAGGAGGTCAGCTCCTATATATCCCCCTCTCCCTCAGAGCAAACAGATAGATCGATCGATATATCTATTATGGGAAGGCCACCTTGCTGCGACAAGGATAGTGTGAAGAAGGGGCCTTGGACACCAGAAGAGGACATCCTCTTGGTCTCTTACATTCAACAGCATGGAGCAGGCAATTGGAGAGCTGTTCCTGCTAAAACTGGTGAGTTGATCATCACTTGTTTCTCTTTTGATTATTGCCTTGGAAAAATTAAAATATATAATTAGGGTTTTGTTTTTGATTGGACCTGTGTGGAATCGATTTAGGGCTGTTGAGGTGCAGCAAGAGCTGCAGGCTCAGGTGGACTAACTATCTCAGGCCAGGGATCAAGCGTGGCAACTTCACTGAGCAAGAAGAGAAGCTTATCATCCACCTCCAAGCTCTCCTAGGAAACAGGTATATCGATCGGATACTCGGGTTTTTTTTTTTTTTTGTTTAAACCTTTTTCTTTGAATCTTTCATCTTTCACATGAGTTTTGGAGCAAAAGTTCTCACACACAAAGTTCTGAAAGCTTGATTTGATTTTAATGGTGAATTGGGGCAAATATGAACTGAAACGTGTTTGTCTATTGGAAATCGGTGATCAGGTGGGCAGCCATAGCTTCTTATCTCCCCGAGCGGACCGACAACGACATCAAGAACTACTGGAACACACACTTGAAGAAGAAGCTCCGATACAAGCTTAATGACACAAGCTCGGAGCACTGTGGGAGCATCGGGTTTGGATCACCGACTGTCCATCGGTCCATGCCCAAATCCAAAGGCCAATGGGAGAGGTGCCTCCAAACAAATGTGGACATGGCAAAGCGCGCCCTTTCGAAAGCCTTATCCATGGAAGATCCCATGGGTTCCTCCTCAATGAAGTTGATGAAGTGCGAAGATAGTCACCTCCCGTCGATAACCTATGCAGCGAACGCCGAGAACATTTCGCAGCTCCTTGAAGGATGGATGATGAAGAAGAAGAAGGTAACTGGTACTAGTACTACTACCTCACCCAAGTCCAATGACAATTCTTCCACCTCGAGCCAGATGAGCATGAGCGCATCCAACTGCATCATGTCGTCACCGACAAGGCTGGAGGATTACGAGTCAGCACCAGAGGGATCACCGGAGCCGACCGCACAAGGGCCATTCCAATTGCTAGAATCTTGGTTGTTTGATGAAAGTGCTGATGGAGAAGAACAGCAAGAGAGTCTCCTCTCCATGGTGATGGACTAATTATGATTAATGAGTTTGCGTAGAATGTAAATTAATTATTAATTTTAAATAATTAATTAATTATCTTAATTATTATTTTTGGTTAAAACTAATCAGAGCTCATTGTGGAGTGAAACATGTGAAACCAAATTGGCAAATTGGAAGGCCTAAAGGGTTTGATTGATTAAGACACATGTTCAACTTTGACACTCGAGATCATTTGTCACTTAATTATTTTTTTTCCCCATTTGTTAATTTTTTTGTAGCATTTTATATAGTATATAATCTTTTAGTTATATTACATTCTTATTTTATTATAGTAGGCGCTATAAATGTTTTGCTAGATGATAGGTGCTATCCTTTTAAGCGCATTAAGTGCAATCCTACAGTTATATGCTGCTTTTTAGTTACGGTAGATGTTACTACTTGATTATGATAGGCTCGAATTTAAACATGATACAATTTTGGTGGGAAGACGTGAATTGTATATATAGAAATAAAAATAATTAATCAGGTTGGATAAATATCGAGTATGAGGTGATCGATTTGGCCCCAGTGGGGGGCCCAACATCTCTTAATTACAATTTCCATTTCGAAAAAAAAAATCCTATAAATACACTGTAACTGAAAATTGAACCATGAGTACCTGGGAAATAAATGTAGATTGTATATATAGAGCACATAGCTTGGGTATGTATATAATAATCTTTTAGCCATTAGGTAAATTTTAAGCACAATTTAGTAAATCTCTAGGATATTTATCTCATTTAAAATTTAAATTATGATGCTCTAAAATAGGAAGATTTTAAAATTATTTGGAAATAGTGAAATCTTTGTTACCGTGGTAATACGTAATTATGAGTCCTCGAACTCGACAAGTCTTTATCTTCTAATTAATAGAGAAAATATTGATTTTATATGACTTAATAATTAACACATAGATAGATAGATAGATAGATAGATAGATAGATAGATAGATAAAGTGTGAATTAACAAAAGATGATATATTGAATGTATCAATAAACCATAATTAGCAAGCCAACTGTATAACCTACAGTGTTACTGACCTGATAAAAAGTAAAGATGTTAGTGATAATCGAGGGAAAAGAACATTAAAGAGGCTGTTGAATGAACAAGTAGTGCTGTAAAGGAAAAGACAGAATTGAATTGAGGTATTCAGGTCTCATGGATGGCATGAGACCAACAACAGCCAGTGGACCTTTCCATGCTCATGATAAAATCAAAAGGATGGATGCATGATCAAGTGCTTTGAATGCCTGCATTAATGCAGCCACCACCCTACATGACATGTGAACATGCAACGAAAAAAGAAGCAACATTTACACGTCTCTTTCTCCTGCAACCATTTCAAAATTTTGAAAATTTTGCTAAAGCCATACTGTTTGGAAAAATATCATTAGATACTTTTGTTATTGCCATTATAAATTTTTATTTGCTAATTTACCGAACAACGTAGTTAATTTTATATATTATCCAAAATATATATACCCATTTTGGAATTGACCAAATCATATATCCGTGCTCATATTCTTTACTATAATGCCTCGCTCTTCTTTTTTATTGTTCATCTGAAAAAAAAAACTCTGAACCACTTAATTTTTTTCTCTAAATCTTAATCTCCTCTTTTGTCTTCGTCAAAGAGTTCACTTACGGAGCAAGCTGACAGCTTTCCCTCCTACATGTTGAGCTTCATCTAGGAGTTTACGATTGTCACATAAGGTAGGGTCGCCGCCGCTAAGCTTGCCACCATGACCAAGAAGCACCTTCGTAACACCGAAAAAAATGTGTGGATTGTTGGTGCCATCTTTCTCATCCTTGTAGTTCACCTTATCATTGAGATGGACCATGAGCAGTAGCTGAATGGGTTTATAACATGTTGTTGATCCTTTAAGATCAATAACACACACGTTGTAAATTTTGAAAGGTTATAACTTTTGATTCAGGTTGAATCATGAAACACACAATATATCAAATCGAAAATCATTTAGATATCTTCGATTTGATGTATTGTGTCTTTCATGGGTCAACCCGAGTTAAAAGTTATTATCTCTTAAAATTTACCCAGCATACACGTTGTAGCAGCTGCGAAATCGTAGTTGCTACAACTATAAAGTCAACTTTAAGAGGTCATAACTTTTGAATTGAGTTGATCCATAAGACATATAATATATCAAATCGAAGATCTTTGAATGAGTTTCGATTTGATATGTTGTGTTTAATAATCCAAACTAAATTAAAAGTTATTGCAGGTCTCTTGTGGCTGGCTAGAGAGACATGAATAGCCTGCAATTAGAGTTTAAAATCTCGAGCTATCTTAAGTAGGAATTCAAAATTAGTTTGACACAACAACTATATAAAAAGACATAAATAGTAAGAATTGGCTAGGGTTTACTTGGTTACAACCTAAATAGTTGTTAATCTAAGGTAGATGAAAGTACTAAAAAGATCTCCTTCTTTATGGGCAGAGAATCATCTTACACTCTTTGAAAGCTCAGAAAGAAATTAGGAAAACAATACAGAAGTTGTGCTTAAGTTGTTATTTTCTTCCTAGCTACAGGGGGCTTGTATAGCCTCCTAGAGATCAGTTTTCGTGGGCTGAAGGCCCCTCTAAGAAAGCTCAAGGCGCCTCTAAGCGGATAGTGTTTTATCTCGAAGGATAAAACTCTATCTTTTCTCAATGGACGCAGACTGCGCCCTGAGGGCGCCTTCAGGAGGTTTGAAGGTGCCTTCCAGGCGCTACTCTACAGTAGCTTTGGCTTCTGCTTGTGACCGGTTTCATCTTCGATCGATTATATTTGCTTTCGATCACTTGGGTGATCTTAGACACCCGAAATAGGGCTCACTAGAACTCATTTTCTATCATTCCTTGAGCAAGCTTCCTCCCCAGCTTCTTGTCCCTCGGATCGCCCGTGCATCCTTCTAGCTCCGCCGGTGTACTATTTCGCAGCTTCATGTCCCTCGAATGCACCAAGCCTGTCGAATCTCTTCCGCGCCATCTTTCATGTCTATGTCTTTCGCTCGACTTCTTGTGTTCCTAAACTCCTACACACTTAGACACAAGGTTAGAGCACCACCACCACAAAAAAAAGTGTTTTAGGAGTGGTTTTTAATGACTTATAGCAACAGTTTACAACCATTGCTAAACCTATTACACCGGTTACCCAACCGTTGCGGGTGTTGGCTGCGCTAAAGGAAATTGAAGCAGTAAAACTAACCGGTGGTTTAAGTCTCGAAGTCACTTCTGATGGATACCTATTGAAGCGGTTAATAACCGATTCGGATGTAAACTTAGAGAAGTGGTCATGACCGATTCTATAAATCACTATGGCCCGACTTAAGGATGACCATTAGGAGCGGTTGGTAACCGATTCAGAAGAGTGACTTGCAGAAACATTTAGAACCGGTCCTATAAATTACTATGCAATTCAGAAATATGACTTTTAGAAGTGGTCTACAACCGATGTAGAAGGATGACATTTAGAAGTGGTTGTAACCGATCCTATAAATTACTTATGTAACTGTGATACTAGTTATAGGAGCGGTTATAAACCACTGCTAATTATACAGAATTACCAATTTCAAAAATGACCCTATATCCTATTGTTCCTGTAGATTTCCAAACCTAATGCTTAAATTAAATCAATAAACAATATTCATATTTCACTTTACAAACCTAATTTATATTCATAACACATAATAGGATTACCAAATTAACAAGTCATTCATATTTTAATTCAAAATATTCATAACACAACATTTAACACCACACTATACAACTAGCAGAATACTTTCTTTAATCTCCAAAATATATACAAACTTCAATAACAAGTTTTCTCTACCCAAAAAAGCATCAAAAGACATTTGTTCCAAGCGACAAAAGAGGCATTTGCTCCAACCTTTAATAGAAACCTTCAAAATATGGAAAGACATAAAGAATGGAAAGAGATATAAAAGACTATATAGCTATAAAGAATGATAAATGCCCTAATGACTAGTGATCAAAGTAAGAATATAGTTTTTTTTGGCTGCTATAACATATTCCATGGCTAAGGTATTACATGACAATTTTGAAAAGCTAGCTAAATTTGATAGAATTTGAGAATTTTCATTTGATTGGATCTTACAAGAATGTTAAAGTGCATGAATAAAACCTATCACATATGAAACATGCTTCAAACATTTGTAAGAACATCTTTTTAACAGTTTTAACTTGAAAAACTATTTAGCTGCGATGCAAAATATGCATACTTAGGAATCAGCTAATTATGAAATTAATTGGAAGATAAAACTCAAAAATACAAAGAAACATAAAATTATTGAAGCATAATTTAATGTTATAATTGATGCTTATAAAAAATGTAAACCAACCTAACTTGGTCGATCACATCAAAACTAATATGGGGCACCAACAATCTCCCTATTTTTGTTGTGAGCAACTCAAGTTAAGATTAGGATAAATATAATAATAAGAAAAAAAAATAAGTAAACATTTTAAAAGCAACAGATATGTAAATTATAGTAAAACTACTACCTGCCCTAAACTTAACACTCATTACTCTCCCCTTTTGATCACATAAAAAATTGAGGCAAAACATTGAAAAAAAATAACTTAATTAATTTTTAAGGGTTTAAACAAGGTAGTTAAAAACTAAGGGGAAAAAAATTACAAGGTAGTCAAAAGTTTGAATTTTTTGAATTTTAAAACTAAATTTGAAAAATTAATTAATTCTAAAATTCATAAAAAATATTTTATGAAGTTAAAAAATCATGAAAAAATTTCTAAGTGTTTGAAACAGAAAGTTCAAATTCAGGAAATTTTAATTTTTAAAAAATTTAATTTTTAAATATTTTTAATAAAAAAAAGTGCTATTTTACTAAAAAAATTCATTAAAAAATCATTTTTAGAAGAAAATTTCCAAAAAAATTTCTAAGCACTCATGCTTCTATATAGTCATTTTTGAAAAAAAAAATTCAAAAAAATATATATATTTTTAACTTTGATAATTTTGTGAATTTTATTGGCTATTTGAAATAGATTAATAAACTGTAGAAAAATTTAATTTTTTAAAAAATCAATTTTTTAAACATTTTTAATAAAAAAAATTGACATTTCAATAAAAAAAATTTATAGAAAATTCATATTTTGTCAAAAATATCAAAAAATTTCCTTAGGTGCATGATTTTATTTTCTAACTTACAAAAAAAATTGAATAGAAAATAAAACAGAAAATTTATAAAAATGAATTTTGCATCAAAATTAGACATTTTTGATATAGAAATTGTAGAAAAATTCATTTTTGTTTGAAAAAAAAATTAAAAATATTCATCCTAATAGAAACTTTGATAATCTTTTACTCTGAAAATATTGAAAGTTAATTTTCAACACAAAAATTAATTTTGCAATTAAAGCATTAAAATTAAAGAGACTAAGCTAGGCATGCTTTAAGAATCCAATATAGGTTCCTTCCTTCAAGGTTGACCAGGTATATTCTAGGGACATATTTCTTTCACATATTTCTAATTTGACCCTTATAAAATTTATAATACCAGTTCAAATTATAACTTTGAAAAGTTCTGATTCTATATGTGCATGCATAATTATCTCTTTTTGAATTTCCTAACTCATTTATTTGTTTTCTTTTAATTTTTCATTTTCAGCTTTGAGATTGTCAAAGTCTTGTAGCAGACATGATTTTGCTAAAGTTGCTTTTAATTTAATATTCACTTTTCTAGGTTGACTAGATATCAAGTAAGCATTTAATAAATTTAAAAGACTGAGTTTGAGATAGATTACGTACCTGCCTTACCTTATCTTCTGTTGCTCCCCCTCCATCGTAGCTTTCTTCTGATGATGCTCTCCCTTCGGCTATGCTCTCTCTGGATGACTCTCCCCTGAGTCGATACTCATCTCTGAATTTTCTGTTGGTGCCAGAAGCACCAATAATTGAACCTAAGTTTTGATTATGGCAAAGAGCTCAAAGTTAAGGGTTATTGTTG
>JBAMIE010000036.1:2081224-2093179 GCA_037177295.1 Kaempferia parviflora | reverse complement strand
GAGGTGGATACCAAGTAAGTATTGGTGTTAGCATTGTATTTATTGTATAAGATTTCCGTTGCGCACTAATCTGTAGGATCGAGCAAGAATCCGATCATACACAAGGTCCAACAGCTATTACACATTATAGCAGTTATTAGTGATTGTTATAACAATGCTAAAAATAAGACTATTTTTAATATATATATATATATATATATATTAGTTGGTACTAGATATCCAACATATATGCCTACTAATCTTGAAGGCGACCAGTTCGACCCCACGTAAGTTTTCTACCGACCACCAAGATAAATTAAGAAGAGCTCACAGCAGGTGGCCCATCACCCCAGCGTTCTTAAGTCAACTGTCTATTAAGGGAAATTTATTTGTTAATTCACTGAAACTAAGACTCGATCCTTAGATGTTTGAGAAATTGAAAAGTTCCCTTCTGCTGCACCATTGCCCTGAGGGCAAGAGTAATTTCAATATCAAACATTTGATAGAATGCATGTACAGATCTAGGAATTAGTGTTTGGGTGGACTTCAACTTAATATAATAAATTATATATTATTATTTTAAAAATATAATAAATTATATATATATATATATAATAATAATAAATCATTACATTTTACTTTTCAAAAAAGAAATGGAAAAGAGAATGAAAGTCTTACTCTCTTTATTGACGATCTCAAAGAGAATGAAAGTCTTACTCTCTTTTTTGATGGTCTCAACTAGCTCTAACAAAAAGACAAAAAAAAAAAAACAAAGCAAGAGTTGTTCTTGTTGACGAGGAAGAAGGACTAGGGTTGATGTTGGTAAGATGTAAAACAACAAAATAAAGAGAAGAAGGAAGACTATTACTCTTGAGAAGAGGAAAAAGAAATCAGAGTTGTTGTTAGAAAAAGAGAATAAAAAAAATAACTAAGCTATGATTGGGAAGAAAAAAATAAGGAGAAGATTAGAAGAAGAAGAAGCAGCTGACACGTGGAGACTTGTGCAAGAGGTGGAAGAGAATAAAAAGAAAAGAAAATAGAAAATATATTTTCTTAACAAATTTCTAACTCCTTTTTCAATGTAATCATAACTTAGCTAAATCAAATTTAAATTAACTCTAGTTTAGATCAACATGCTTCTTATTTTTATGTCTATCCGATAAATTTTATTTGATCTCAATCTGATTTTAAACCAGTACATTCATTTTGGGTTAAAAAATTTTAATTTTTAATAAAATTTATATAGATAGTAATAAAAAATGGACTGGTGGTCTGTATGGGGGCTCTGTCGTCTCGGTTAGAATATGCTCATTTGATGATTTTTATAAAAGAGTATCAATTCGTTAAATGTGAAACGTCCATTCAAAATTTGTCCATTTTTTATTGCACTATGTTTTCATTGCACTGAACACTCAAAATAATCTATAAAAAAATCCTCAAGAATATTCCCATCAGCATCAGCCCATGAAGCACACTTTACAAATAAAAATAAAATAAAACAAAATAATCTAAAGTCTTTAAATTTTTTTTTTCCCAAGTAGTTATTCAGAACGGAATATATTTATGAATTCGAGCAGCCAGCAGCATGAATGGAGGCGACCACTACAATGACAGCCCCGCGGCATCTTCCCAGCATATTCTCCTCTGCAAGGAATCCTCAAGATTCCCTCCGCGATCCCCTCAAATCAATCACCTCCCTTCCAGGAGCATCTCGGCGGTCCGTCCGCCTCCAAACAACATCCTGCCCCTTCGTCGCACCGCCGACCGAATGTTCAAAACCTGTTCCTTCATCCTTCTCTTTTACCTCCTTCCTCCGCTCGCATCTCCATCTCCCGTCGCCGACGCGCCGCCTCATTTCTGAACCACTCCGCTCTCTTCTCTACCTCAAACATGGCGATGACGGAGCGGGCGGCCCAGGGGTGTCTAGGCGACTACGTCAGGGCGCTCGAGGAAGAGCGCAATAAGATCGAGGTGTTCCAGAGGGAGTTGCCTCTTTGTCTCCAACTGATCACGCAAGGTATTCCTCTGTTTCCATACCGCGCCTTTCTACGAGATCGATTCCGTCTCCACAATGAGCTCCATGTGGCATCGTTGCAGCGATCGAGACTGCGAGACTGCAGATGGCGAATAATCGACCGGTTCTGGAAGAGTCGCTTTCTCTCAGGCGGAGCACCACGTCGACGTCGGAGGAGGAGGAAGAGGAGGAAGCCCCATCGGAGACTAAGCCCGATTGGTTCATATCGCTCCAGCTCCAAAATCAAGTGAGCCATCTTGACAAGTGACACAGCTAATTGTTTCTTCGATCCGATCCGATCTAAATTTGCGTTTGAAGGAGTGGCCGAAGAAGCCAATAGCGGTGAGCCTGAAGATGACGGGCGGCGGCGCATTCCGTCCATTTGAGAGGGAAAATCACAGAGCCACCGCAACCAGCTCCGCCACTGTTATTGCTGAGGGCGATGGTAATGATGATGAAGACGTTGTCGTAGTGGATAAAGATAAGGGGAAGAAGGAAGGCGAGGCACAGTCTCATCGGAAGGTGAGGCGGTGCTGGTCACCGGAGCTCCACCGCCGCTTCCTCACCGCCCTCAACCACCTCGGAGGCTCCCACGGTAATAATAATGCCACGATTCAACTAGCAATATCAATTATTTTAAGATCGCGAATCCTAATTAAACTTGGATTCATGGATCGCAGCTGCGACGCCAAAGCAAATCAGAGAGATGATGAAGGTGGACGGTCTCACCAACGACGAGATCAAGAGCCACTTGCAGGTCAATTTGATCGATGAAATCCTTAACGTTTTGATTCCGAAAGTTTGAAGCTTTGGATTTTGTTTTTGGTTGATCAGAAATATAGGCTCCACCACAGGCGACCGAGTCCGGCATCTCAGAGCAGCAGTAGCCGTGGCTATCAGCAACCGCCACAACTTGTACTGATCGGAGGAATCTTGGTTCAGCCGCCGGAGTACGTGATAGCCACCGGCGCCGTAGCACAACCGGCTGCTATCTATACGCCCGTGCTGTCAAATCTGCCTCCACCGGATGCCGGCGTCAACGCAACCTCCCCGGCAACCTCGGCAACTACTGCAGATTCCATCTAACTCATCGGCGTTTTTTTTTTAAATTGTGCAGGGAGAGAGAATGATTTCTGTGATCGAAGATGAAAAGAAAATTGTACAATTAGTGAAACAAACAAAGATAAATGGTAGTGTTTGGGGGAAAAAAATTGTATGCAGGGAAGTTTTATAAGTTCAAACTCCGAGCTACATCAACGAGAGGTTCTACGTCTACATACCACATGACGCTGATCAATGCACCTTTCAAGTTCTCAAAAGATCAAGTTTCTTCTAAGAAATATTATTAAAAACTCACTAGTTCAGACGTATGACATCTCTAATATAATAATTTCAGCCTCAGTAATAGTCAGGGGTAGATTCTCATGATGATCTAGAGTTTACTCCACCATATACATACATTTACCTCCCTCCATATCTGTAGGACCGACACTAGAGGCACTAAGATAGCGAATTTATTTTTTTTTTAAGAAAACTAGTTAACTTTGTATGACTATAGGTAAAAATAGTGCCCAATTTGTATCACCAAAAAAAATTTAGATATAATAATAATCAAATTATTATTATTATCATAAAAAGAACATCCTATATTGAAAAATTATCAAAATAAAACCTCACCTTAAATTTCAAATTATCCTTCATGGATAAAATGAACGAAAACATCACGCGTTTATGATCGTATCATACCTTTACATCTTAAACAAAAAATTTATAAAACAATGATTAAATTTATAATATTATATAGAGCTAAAAATTAAACTTTAAAATAAATAAACAAATTAAAGATGAGAGTTACGAACATGTTAAAATGAATATGTGAATAAAAGAGAATGAATAAAATAATATGTATATTCAGTTAGATAATTAATAAATACATATAAACTATAATAAATATACACAATTAAAAAAGATAAAGACCAAATAAGACTTAATTAACAATAATAGAATAAAATAAATTTTATTTAAATATAAATAAAGATACATAAAAGATTAGGTTATATAAGACTTAATTAGTAATAATAAAATTTATTTAAATATAAATAAAAATACAATAAAGATCAAACCCAACAATATAAGGGTATCTATATAGTCGACCTACCCAGCAAGATAAATCTTAATAATTATTGTTATACTCAACTAGCTCAAATAGTAGCTAAAACGGCTGCTTATAATATTAACTAAAACTACTACATATTAGACCAATTATGTATGAAAAAGGGTACTTACAAGAAAGAAACTTAAGATAAGAAATCCTCTAAATTTTTAACATAGGAGGCACTTTTAATGATAACAAATACCCTCATAGCCTTTGCCCAATTTGAATTTGTATACTTGTCCTTTTCCTTCAATTTTGTACAATGCATAAAGTTCAAAAAATCATCTTAATGACCAAATTACAATTTTTCTGAAGCAAAATATTGTCATGTTTGACAATGTCCAAATTTGACCCTTGTTTTTTTTTTAAAAAAAAATTTAGGAACTTTATAAATGAAGAAAGATTTGATGGCCACATAAGAAACCTGAGATGCTGTTGATGCGGTGGTGAGCTACTTATTTGGGCACCAACTCTGGCAATAAATAGAGACAATTTGCAAGCCATTTGTGTGGAATCAAATGCTGGAGCAGAGGGTTTGAGACATTTTACACCTCCCCATCTTATATTTAGATCATGAACCTTTTACGAACTTGCAGATGTTGGTTACTAAAGGGAGCAAACCAGTGCGATTTCCAATCCAGTTTGCCTCAACGATTGATCTTTTTTTCTATGACAGAGAAATCGTCTACAGTTAGTGCAATGACAGCAATGAGTAGATGGGGATTTGGATGAGAAACCAGAGCGAGAAGAATCAAATATTGCCATGGCCAGCTTTGACAAGGCAAAAATAACTCTCGAGAACTTTAAGACATCTATTGTCGTTAAGAATTGAATTGTTTCGTCTCTTGGACCGTACCTGAATCCAATTGCTGCGTCTCCTGGCCACTTTCGGAATCCAATTGTTGTGCCTCTTGCCCAGTTTCTGAGTTTCCGCTTCCACAAGCACCTAGTAAAATAGATAAAACGACGACTCTCAAAGGATTCGAGCAGTATTCCTCCAGCTTTGAGGTTAATAAGATAAAATAATACCTTCATCGCCCTCCATGTCTGAGCAACTTGAAGATGGATCGTTGGAGGAATTATTGCCAGCACTATGCAATAGCACTGACTTTGGCCTCAGTGAACTTTCCACATTCCTCTTTCTGTTTTGTAAATGAACTGTGTTTTAGAGGGGTAAATTTGCCATATAAAGAGAAAAAAATTTCAAACTGTTACACGTATGACCAATCATAATGTTATATATGATTATCCATGTCAAAACTCCAGAGTATCCATTCATTAGTTCACACAAAAGAACTTTCTCATTTTTTGCATTATTATTTAGTGGAAAGAGAGGATGCGGAAAGGGGAAAGCTATGGGAAGTCCTTTTCGGGGCTGTGTTGACATTCATTACTAATTATAATAGTTAAATAACAAAAAGCAATCAGGGTTAGTAAGCTCAACTTGAACTTATTCAAACCAAAATTAACATTTCAATTTGAACTAACCGCTGGACATGTTGACTTAGGTCGTTTGACTAGGTAAACAACACTAACAAATATTAGTTCACAGTTTGTTTCATACCGCAAAAAGGAAATATCTCTCTCCACTAATTTATCTTCCTGTTCTCTATATGCATACCATTTATCCTCGAGCATCACCGAATCCCAACTCCGTAAAACTGCAAAAGAATAGAGGTACATTGAAGGCAACATAGAAGGCAACATAATAATTTTAGGAAGGAAAACCTTGGTGTAAGATGTTGGAACCACCATAATAGCTTCCCAGTTTCCAATAAACATGTCCCTCTCCTTCCAAATATATAGACTCTGTCCGTACAGCATGTCGGCATATGCTATCAAAATCTGCTTTACAAATGAAAAAGAACTGATAGATTCAAAGAGGGTGGTAGAGATGATTTATCACTCAGTCAAGAATATCACTCCGAAGATAATGCCAGAGGAAGCAAGAAAAAGGAAGACGCGTGCATATACATTATAAAGTCCAAACTAAGCAATTACAGAATAAATGAACTCAGCCAGATTAGAATTACATAATAGCATCTTTGCAGTGCAGTGAATAATTGGGTACTGATAGAACTACTCTGCCCAAGAATACAAGTCAAAACCAAAAAATGGTATCTTGCAGGTTGCTAATAATATTGATTTTATGTCTTAAAGAGAACCCCTTCATGAGAAATATATGGATATCATTTGCTTATAAGTTTATAAAAAATGTAGGGGGAAAGTCAATTAGCAAAATATTTCTCTATTGGTTGAAGAGTGAGTAATAGAATGGCTTAGCAGAGCAAATTTTGACGATCTAACTATAATTCAATCTTCATTTTGTTTAATGTATAAATATCAGGAATACTTTTCATGTATGTATTAGAGTAATCTAGAAATAATATCTCACTAGTTACAGCATTGGTGGAGAATAGTAGTGGGAGGCAGCAAAAGGCCAAAGATTGATTGATATCTTGATATAATTACACAAATGATGCCCACACTTCTTTTTCTAACTCTTCTTGTATTTTGTAACTAGTTAAGGCTTCGGAAACAAAGAGAAGATGTGTACAAAAGAAATATCTAACAAGGACAAGGTTATTATACAAAGAATTTATAGTATTACAAAACCTTCGAATTCATCTCAAATGCAACTAAAACTTGTGCTAAGAAATGATACACCCTAACTTATATTACTAGAAACTTCTTACACATATGTACAGGGCAATCATCATAACTGAAGAAAAGATATGTATTCAGTCAACATCAATACATTATATCATTGGTTCAGCACATGAATAGCTGCTACTATGATGATACATAAACAAAGAGGAGAATTGCATGAGTATAAAACGTACTCTTTGGTAATTGTTCCATTATTTCTTGCTTCTCTGCATGTGCTTTCTCTGTCTCTGCTCTTATCTGTGACATAAGATTTTCATGGTCCTCACTAGAAATAGGTTCATTCAAAGAAAGTGTTGCTTTGGCCATTTCGTCCTTCAGTTTTTTCTTTAAATCCTTTTCCTGCAGAAAATCTACAAGTTCAATAACTAAAAGTCAAACTAGTAATAAACATTTTAAGGTATTTTTCTTTCAGATACTCCCTGAAGAAAACCAGCATTCTATTTGGGACAACAAACCTTTTTGTTAGCTGCAACAATTGTTCCTTTAGCTTCCTTTTTCCTTTCAATGTATCTTTGATTCTCTCCATCAATCCAGTCCCGCAATTCCCTATAAAGGATTGACTAACGGCGATGACTAATTGAACATATTCATAATAACCAAGATATTAACACATACTTGGTCTCTAGTGTCCTATCACAGAGAAGGTTCAAGAGTAGGAGCTTATCCGATGGAATCCAACTGTCATATTCCAAAGAACCCTCATCCAAAACTTCCAGAGGGGCCTTCCGGTCACCGTAAGAGTCATTTAAACATTTGATAACTAATTGTAACCATTTATCTTCATTCATTGTTGAATTTGAAACAGACCTATTAAATTGAAAATAAGAAACAGTAGGAAAATACAATCATATTTTAATGAATTTAAGAGCAAATTAGCACACCTATCACCACCCTTGCCATTTTGTATAAATGACACTAGTTTCATATGAAACTTTACAGTAGAGGAATACTGTCCTCTGCGCCTAACAGATCCTTTAGCAATTTCCCAAAGAACACTTTCTGATTCTCCCTTCTTTATATCAAGTGCCTAAAGGATGGAAATTTCATTAAAATAGAAACCAAGATGAATCATATGACCTGAACATAATGTTTCGTTTCAGACAAATAGTAAGTAATAAACTCAGATCACATATAGCCAAATTAAGTAAGAGTTATTAATTGATACTAGAAATTAAGAATGTGATTGGCATGTTAATTTTTTGCTAAACAAAGTTCTTGCATCGTTAATTCTTTTAATAATAAGCTGGACTCCTTACAATCTTTCCATAATTATTCTCATTGCTCAAGCCTTCATCATCTATAATTTTTTTGGTTTTTCCTAAATTATGATATCATGATATAAATTAGATGATAGAAAATAGGATATTAATCAACAAACCAATCAAATTTCAGGTTCAAACTTGGAGATAATCATAACCAGACCATCCAAACGGACAATCAATATTAGCAGATACAAAATTCATTCAAGGTTTCAAATTACTATTCAGCATTAAGGCAACAGTAGGTCAGACTAATCCACTATACAGAGAGAGGAAAGCATGAGTATGACTGACTCACTGATCTGGAGTGAGTGAGGGTGACAGCTAAACCAGAGTGAGGGAGGGTACCCCATGTTATCGAATCGGTACCGAACCGGCTGGTTCTACTGGAGAAAAAACCAGACCCAGTACCCAATCTGATCTGGTGGTTTAACTGAATCGGATGTGCATGTGTCCCAGAACTGGCTGAATTTTGTCAAAGATGGAAATTTCCAAGAACATGCTTCATTGTCATTTGATAATGCAGGTATAAATCTTTCAATAATTAAATACTACTCTTAAAATAAAGCATTCTCTTTGTCACACTGAAACACCTAAACCAAAATGGTCTCGATATGTATCATATCAATCATTTTAACAATAACGTTTTATTCATGGTTATTTAAGGTGTTAGGTGCCCAAAAGTGCATAGGTGTTGTGGGACCTGAGGCGCTAGGGGCAAGGTGAGGTGCATGCTTAACCGAAGTAAGGCATTTGGGATATAAATTTTACCCCTTCTGCCTGTAGTGTTGCATTTCAAAGAACAACACCGCGGTGATAATTTTCAAAATATAACATCAAAGTAGTGCTAATTTTTTTAAAGCAACACCATGGCAAAAATCAGTGAAATAAGTGGGAGGGGAGGTTGATGTTGATGTTTTAGGGGAGAGGAAGAGTCAAGCAAAAAGAAAATCAGTGAAATAAGTTTGCAAGGGACTAAGGGAGATTGATGTTCATTTTCTAGGGGAGAAGAAGAGTTACGCAAGAAAAATGTGTCGCATGCAAGTCAATGCAATCTAATTAATTTAAAAAGTAATTAAAGGTATGGGTTGGGCTTTAATTTATTTTTTAAAACTTCCATAAGGCGAGGAAAATCGCGCCTTAACCTCTCAAAAGGTGAACGCTTCATTCAAGTACTGTGCCTAGGTCACTGCCTAGGCGCAAATGGCTTGCCTAGCTGCCTTGCACCTAGGCGCATCTAGGCGCGCACTTTTCACAACTATAGTTTAATCAAAAAATAAAAAAATAAAAAATAATAAAAAAATAAAATATATATATATTAAAGATTATTTAACTTTTGATTATTATATACAATTTCACATCTTTATAACTTTGTTTATATTGTAAATTTGTGATGATTATATTTTTTAATAAAACTTGTAAAATTTTAGTAGGTTTTTAAATTAATATTCAATGGCTTATCATAGCGATGATGAAATATTACACATTCCTAGTTTTATTAATATATATTTTTAGGTTCTAAAAATTAAATATGTATTGTATTAATTAATTTTTTTAGATATCTGATTTTTGGTTCGTAGTTAGCTTGGCTGAGTTGAGTTCCTATTCGATATGCAATTCAACCAATTGAGCCACTAGTTAGACCAATAAGCCAATGACCATTTTGAAGCCAATTTCTAGTTCTGCTAACTATGAGAGTACCAACCTACACCGGGTAAGGGAGGGTACCGAATGAAATAGAGGGAGAGTGCCAACCAAAATCAAGGGAGGGAGGGAGGGAGGATACCAATCAAAGAAGTATTCTATAATAAGAAGGTATTTTAAGTAAATGTAGCAAATTATAAGTAAATTTTATTTAAGTGTTAACTCAATTAAGCAAACTTCCAATGTTCCATATAGACAAATTAGACAGAATAATATTTCTCATTGTAGATAAAATAAACTTTAATGTACAATTGTCTTGCTTCATTTAGCATTTCCATTTACCTATTTTTATGTTACTCACACAAAACTTTGAAGATAACATATACCAAGCATGATAGCATAGCATATATTTCCATGTCAAAAGACAATCAATACAACATATATCTAAAAAATAAATAACCACAATTTGTCTTTTGCAATGGAATTTAGGCTAAAACCAAAGGTAGATACTCTACAAAGTGATATGAACAGACTTTCTTTACCAAAAGGTTTTATTGTGTTCCTTCTATAGTTGGTTGTCATGGTGATCGCTCAATCTGGTAATTGGCAAGGTGAAGACGCTATCAAGAGCCTAAGTGTCCAGTAACACGTGCATTGGCCGCCATTAGACAGAGCTGGGCAATGCATGCAATGAGCTCAATTAGCAAAGTGCATGTTAGGATATCAAACGTGCAAAAACAACTGTCTAGTAAAAGGATCTAGAGGGCCATCCTTTGTGATCAAGGAGTGTCATCTATGGATCATACACTAACCCAGTTGAGGTATGCCAAGTATATGGATCAATTGACCTTGGCGTGTGCAAGGTTGGGTATTACAAACAGAACCTCTCTAAATCCAACTTGGGTGTTTATAATGAAGCTATTGAGAAAGTTAACAATAAGTGGGAGATCTAGAACGATGTCGACAAAATCAAGCCATCCAACAAATCCATCATGGAGATTGCATAGTGTCCTTACCAACTTTAGCAATAAACTATCGGATGTGTATACAAGTGCCTAGTTCTACATTTTGTTAATTTCTATCTTTCATAATGGCATCTAGACTAAAGCTAAATCGAGAGTGCTAAATACAAAATAATAAACTCTTCTAACCAATATACATGGAAATAGACTTTTTCCTTTTAATATTTTAATTCTTTGCTTATGTAATTTTCAAAGTCATTTTGCAAATTTTAAGAAGATAAAAAAAAAGTATACAAAAGAACATACCATCTATGCGGATTATGGATTGCATAGCCCACCAGCACAAACGACCCATTGGTCAAGCACATGATGGTCATGAGCTTACGCTTATGCTCATGCTAGCATGATGAATGCAACGAAATCCCTTCTAAGGATTTTAACTTCAACTTTTAAGGGATTACATGCTTTTAGATAAGGATTGTAATAGCAGCTCAAGGTGCATGCGAAGACTATTAAAGACTAGACTACTTGTAGAATTGAGGTTTTCATATCAAGTTCTTTTTGTGGAATGCATGAGATCATTACTAGTATTCATCATTAATGTTGAGAGGAGCCTACAAAACATGGTCGTCAACTTTGTAATCGGAACCATAGGATCTTAAGATCTTCTAACCCAAATTGACCAAAGCAATCTAGATGATGTGTAGGATTTGAATCGGACTCAAATCTTATGAATCCACCATCTACAATTCCTACATATGATCTTGATTGCAATAAACCTAACTATATGAATAGATTTACTTTCTTATAGTCATTTAAAGTTTGACATTTATCAAAAATTGATAAACTTTTTGAGGTCATGTCCTTTGAGAATATGTTTAATTAATTGAGATTCTTTAACTCCTAATTATAAAATAACCTTTTTATTTATATTATTGTCATTCATTCAAATAACTAGCATCCATCGCTCATCTAATAGAAGTTGTTTACTTATTACCTTATGATACAACAATCCAAGAAATATATTGAATTGTTCATATATTTACTATGTAAATAAGTCAAATATGGTTCATGATATTTGAATGATAAAAGTAGAAAATGTTCATATTACTATTATCATATTTAAAAAGTTAAAACATATTATAAATTATAATAACTTAGGGGGCGCTTGGTATAAATTTGGCAATGGGAATAATAATGGGTTTGATTGAGGGGTTAATGGCAATGGGAATGATTGCTGAATTGATGGTGCTTGGTATGAATACTGGAATG
>JBAMIE010000036.1:2063901-2076839 GCA_037177295.1 Kaempferia parviflora | reverse complement strand
CTAGTACTTATCCTGGAGGTCTAGAGTTCGAATCCTGGGGAAGGCAAAAATCCACTAGCCAGGGGTGGGAAGACTTTATGAGTAACGGGGCCGGCTAAGGGTCGCCAGTTGGGCCACCAGCTGGGCCGCCAGTTGGGCCGCCCAAGGGGCCAAAGGGGCCGGGTCATTACACGACCCGTGGAGACCGGGGTCAACCTGGGTCAAAGTCAATGTGAAGTTGACTTTGCCATTCCGACCACTCGGACCCCCCCCCCCCCCCGGGCCGGGTCAGGCGTTGTCGCATACTAGGTCAGGCACCCTAGAAATCCGGGCACCCATCCAGATTTTCTAGAGTCTTTGCAGATGAGGATTGGCGCATCCAAGTGGGGGCACCTGGACCAGTTTAGGCGCCCGGGATGGTCACGTCAACAAAACGGATAAAATCAACCATGGGCTATAAATACATCCTGGTTCATATTGTTTCCAACAACACACTTCTGTACAATCCTTGTTTCGATTCCTTCATTTATTAGCACTAATTTCCATGTACCTCCACCTCCGACGATTAGTTCAAGAACGAGATTCTGCTAGTGCTTAAATTTCCTTGGATTAACAATCCCCGATTATAACTAAGTCAAATATGTTGTCTTGTACTCTTTCTTTCTTTCTATATATTATTGTATTTCAATTTAGTGTATTTTTTTAATCATGTCGAAATTTTGAGAAAGGTAGTTTTCAATTGTAGGCAATTCAGCCCCCTACCGGCCGCAAGGGTGCTACAACTTTCTTATGACTTCAACCACCCGTGATTATCTAGATAACCTATTTTTCCATACCGACTAGTACTTGATTCATAATCTCTGTGGATTCAATCTTTGATTACTTCATGACACTTCCATGTACTTGTGGAAACATCACCATCAAGCACCTAGCCATTGGAAGCTGAGCGTACCTGATTGGGCATCAGGTCCAAACAAACTTCAAAAGTACTAGGGCCACCAAAGAAAATATCACCGGGGCACATTAAGGTTCCAAGTCCCCAGAAGGCCCATTACCTAGTAGAACTAGTTGGCGTAGTATCTCATTTAACACCACGCATAACGTTTGTTAAAGAATCAATAATCTATTCCTATGCAATGAGTATAGTGGACGCTTCTAACACCCCTACGAAAGGATTGGTCCGTACAATTGAGGCATGATGGTACTGTCAGTATGGTCGGCCTTTTTAGGGTAAGATGTCTCGTTATGCATGCTAAAAAATTACTATAAAAGGGATCTCTTCTTTGGACACAGGTAAGCTCTAGAATCGCGCTTCACTGTTCATCACTACTATTCTTCGGTGGTCACTATTCATCCTCTAAACTAACTTGGAGTGATTGCATTGGGGACCTCCTCCCGGCTCGTCTATTGACGTTTTCTTCTCATTTGGTCTTCTTTGGCGTGGCAGGCCAGTGCGTAGTTTCAGATTCTCTCAGTTCGTGATCTTCTTGCGGTCAACATGTATGCCGTCTCATTAGCGGTACATTTTTACCGATTTCAAACAGAAACAACTATCAATCTCATTAGTGAGTTCCTCAACCCCCTTTGCCATATTTACTAGAGTAACTACAATGCATCCAGCCTTCACAATGCACCCAATGATCCGAGTTGAGACACCAACTTCCCTGCTACCTTAGCTTCTTGTGTTGCCTGAGCTCATGTTTGTATATGTTCATTTGGGGCTTTGGCTACCAGAGCCTTAGTTGGAAAATAGCTGATTACTTTCTCCCTTCCATGCTTTGTCCAACCTCTTCACCATTTCTAGGCATTCTAGCTTCAATTATGCTTCAATGCTTTGAACCTCAACATTTTGAATCTCAGCTAGAAGTTCCAACACCAACCATCTGTTCAGTTGTTTGTTGTTCCTGACCCCTATAAAACGACATGTTAGTCGTGACCCATTTCCACCAAGATTGCCCCTCCTCCCCATCACTCTATTTAGATTTGGATATGAGCTATGAGAGTATTGTTTGTGGTGGTTATTTACCTAGACGCCAACCTCATCATTTTGATACATTTTTTTTTTCTACAAGTAAATGTAATTGTATTTCCTAAATTGATTTACATGTGTGATTAGGTGGCTCCAATCATAACCCAAAAACCTTGAATATGTAGTCAATTCAAACTAAGAATCCAAATTGAGTTATTGTTCAAAGAACAAAAAAATATGTACTTGTATCTTTTGGAATATCCTCTCCTCTCTCTGTTTATACATTCGTCGTTAAAATGATATCTATTTCTAACTGCCCATACATAGTTACACCATAGAAATCATCAAGGGGTCTCATGCTTTTGTCAATGGTTGTGTGCCCCTATATTACTTGAAACCGATAGATCCTTCGGTATGTGGTCATAACCGCTTGTGGTCATAACCGCTTGTATCCCAAGCCAAGCTCTCACTCTCCTCCGAACATGCCATTCAATCTACATGTTAAGAAAAAACAAATGATTCCTCCATGGTGTTAGTGGAAAATGAGATTGTCTGTCCCATTTTTTTTATCCCCGTGTCCTATTCATTTATCGGACGGATCACATCAGATCTGACCTAATCTGATGTGATCTATCTGATTAATAAACGAGACATGTATGGAGATATATAAAATGGGACAGAAGATTAAAATAATAGTGGACAGTAACTTTACTGCACGTTGCAGTTACTTGAAAAATTGCCACGTTTTCTCTTTATATAATGTGTCCAAGTATAGAAAAATTAATCCGAGGATTGAGGGATTCGGTTTGTGGTTTTCAAGGGATGATTCGTCTTAATCTTCCCAGTGACGGAACGCACGAAGAAGAAGAAGGACATCACATCAGTGAGTTTTTTACATTGTCTTTTGTGTTCACAAGAGTACGTAATCTGTTACATCATGCTTTAGCACAACAAAATACCCATGTCTTTCTTATATTGAACAAATTGTAACCTGTCATATGTTGGAAGCTAGCTACCCATGTGCTAGTAATCACACTGTAAAAGAGTGTTGAGGCTAAAAGTGAATAATAAGCTAAAATTATTATTCTAGATAATAAATTGAATTATTCTGTTTCTTGGTCAATTGACTAAGTACCTAAGAATAATTCTCTTAATTGGTCAATTGACTAAGTACCTATTGTATACTATAAATATTATATTTGTCTTGGGCAAAGATATCATGAAATAATAAATTACTTATTTTATTTTACTTCGTATTTTAACAGAGGCTACACATATGCTTCCCAAACTGTGATAGCCCATGCCTTCTTCACTTCTTGCTTCTGAAAGAAATTTAAGCAACAGATACCCCTTTGCCAGTCGATCTAAATAGGTTGCTAAGGCATTCAGCCGCCCCTCCACCATACTAGTAGCCTCATGGAGTCCTCGTGTCTAGGTGCCTAGTTAGGTCCAAATTAAAGTCGATCATCTATATTTTTGATAGACGAGTCCTCGTGTCTTGGTCCAAATTAAAGTCTTTTTTATTTTTGATAGAGAAGGAGTCCTCGTGTTAGGAGAGAAAGAGAAAGAGAAGAGAAGAAGAGGAAGCGGAAGTGGAAGAAGAGAGACTTTTTAACAGATCATGATGAATGAAATAGAATGAATCCCATAGAAATTGATGTTTGCACAATGAAAAAGAAGCCGGAACAGAGAAGAAAAAAAATACAAGACCCATGCAGTGCATGGTCGAGCATTTGGTTAAATATTTTGAAAGGTCGTGTGGTTGAAGTTTTTTTTTTTTTATAGATTTCTAAGAAATTTGAGTTTTCCAGGTTATCCTTTAGAAATAAAAAGTACGTACCAAGCAGTAAGTGAGAAAAAAAAGAAATAAAAAAAATATTGTCTTAATCATTGAAACTTATTAGGTCAAACCACTTGATTGTAGCAACATGGATTCATTATTTGTTTACAGCCTGTGTTTTTTTTTCTCCCTGAAACAAATTTCCAAGCCGATTAATTAATTAATCCAAAGAAAAAGAAGAAGAATATGTAGTGAATCAGTTGTGAATATTTAATCTTCAATTGTATATTGACGGAGATTCTCCAGTGCTACGAGTAGAAGAGGTTTAAACCTGTCGACGTCAATCTTCACATCTTGGTGGTCCAAGTAAACTTGGCCCATCTTCTTCCATCCCTGCCGGTGGATCGACTTGGGGTCGGTGAAGACCGGATGATGCCTCGGATACTGCTCTAATAGGCTGCTTTCCTCCACGCCGACGGAGTAGTCGAGGTAGCGCAGCCCTGCGTCCTCCGACGAGTTCTTGAAGCACGATCGCGATATCGTTTCCAGATTCCCGAAGGGGATCACTTGCACCACCACCGCACCGGTTGGAAGGTACACAAAGTTGGTCAGCCCGGCGCCGTGCAACCCGACCATGACGTCGCACGAGTTCACCACGCGCGCGAACTCCGCCACCCTCGTCGTCGTCTCCGCCTCGGCCACCTCCACTGCAAACCCTGCCGCCTCCGCCGTCCGCGCCACCTCCTCTAAGTTGGTGAATTTCCGCGTGCCTCTCCGCTGGATCAGCAGCATCCGTGGCTTCTCTTCCGCGAGCCACACCGGTCGGTCCCTCTCGAGACCGTAAGTTACGCGCATGAGCTTTGTGAAGTCAAGAATTGAGTAGCCGCCAGGCGTCCTCTCGGGGTCGATGGACATTGGCTTGTGGCTATGGAGGCCGACGATGACTCGGCGGTGGCAGCGTACCTGCTCATCGCCGTCCAAGTACACGATCTCGTGGCGCGACAGCTGCTTCAGGATAGGGTTGTACTTGTCCACCCACCAAAAATTGAGCGTCGAGATGATGAATTGGACGTCGCCGTTGAACTGCCGGGTCGTTATGAACAGAGGAATCAGAACGTCCGTGTAGTCGTGGTAGTAATTGCCTATGTAGCCTCCGATCACGAAGACGACGGCGGGGACCAACGTCTGGTTGACGGTGCAAGCAGGGACGGCGACTCCGTCGCCGCCGCTGAATGATCGAACAGATGCTTGATGTGCTGCATAGCAGACGGGTCGAACTTGCGAGCGGAAGGCTTGATCTGCCATGACTCCTCCCTTGCTTGTGAATTTAGAAGAAGGATAGTGGAGGAATTGCTGTGAATCCGAACGTCGCCGGTCATTTCGCAGACGTCCGTTCTCCAACTGGAAAGATCGCAAAGAGACTTTTTCTCTTTAATCTGAAGTTTGCTCTGTGTTTCTTTTTGTTCTACAACTATAAATAGAATAAATCATAAACTGATAATAAGAACATATTGATACATGGGGAAACAATGAACTCATCCACATTTCTGCAACGGATCAGACGTCGTCTCAACTAACTATTTCCCTGTTCCTCTCTCATAATTATTATAAGTTCAAGACTCACCTAGCTGTGCAGTCGTTACCGTGTCTTTTAAGGATGTTGACTTCTCAGCGATTGAACTGATTCCCTGGTTGTCATCATCTCCACCATCTCAAACATTGAACAAAATCATTAGCATTTCTTCTTCTTTCCCATGCATGATTAATTCAAGTTGGATTCTGTCTCACCAATCTGTGCAGGAGTAGCATTGTCTAGCGTGTATACATCGATGCCTGGAAGAATTCCCTCCCTGCCATGTCCTCCACCTGGAAATTAACAATGATTTTAATTAACAGCGTTGAACAGAACAACAAACCTATCCAACTAAGAATTGTTTTCTACTCAGTCAATATCAGTGAATTGTTATAACTTTCTTCCGCTTGATATCGGCCCAAACTCTCTTGGTCAGAGAAAATTGTTGGTTGGCTGCAAAAGAGAAACTCGTCGAGGGCAAAAACAAGATAATTTCAATAAATAAACAAGATACTTAAAAAAAAAAAAAGTATGTTCGGAGATTCCGCAGGTGCGTGCATTATTGAAATAATCATCCAACTTCATTAATTTCTTCAAGGCTGAACGAATTAGTTACCTGAAAACACAGAGACAGCAAGGAAGCAGGTCAAGACTCCAAGGGAGAGTCCCACCAACAAGAATAAGGCAAGCTTCCTGTTCTCCATTCTCTTCTTCATGGCTTGTTCTCTCATCTTCATGGCTTGTTCTAGCTGCGGCTGGTCGTGGAGAGAGATCGAACGTGGCAAGATGAACTGGTATTGGAGGTAGGTAGCTCTTTTATTATTGCTTCCTGGAGAGAGTTAAAATCCGCGCAATTGGCGTTATTGAGATGAGACAGACGGGCTACCGAACAGAATGCCTTGTTGGAGATTTTTATTAAATTTAACCCCAAAAAAATTACCACGTACGTAACTTTTTCTAATATCAAAATACATGCTCAAATTTCATATTTATTAAAAATGTATAGTCAGTGTATACACTCCTCCTTCACCAATAGCTGACTATTATTGTATCATCGACTGCTACGTAGACACTGTAAAAAAAAATAAAAAATTAACATTTTTTATGTGTTTTTATATAGCTGAAAAAGTATTGTCGTTAAAAGTTTGCTCAAAGTGTTATTTTTTTAATAAAGACAATATTTTTTAATTAATAAAAAAATATTATCTTTTTTAATAATATTTTTGCAAAAGATAAATCTATTTACAAAATCCTTATCTATTATATTTACACCACCACGAATTGTTTAATTAAACTATTATAAATAACACCAATTAAAATACCATAAAAGTATAGCTGATCATAAGATTGATCAGAAATATATATTATATAATTCAAACTGAAAATATGCACACATAATTGACAAACTTTGGATACGTCTATATAAAAGCAAAATCCCTACGTACTAAATATGCATATTAGTTCCAACATATCTTGCTTTTTGAATTGAATCTTTCTGGTAATATTGTATCTTCTCGAAAATATACGAATACCTTTCTTAGTAAAACAACCCCCCACTTTCAATTTCTTTTCACATTTATCTACTAGGGAAAAAATTATTATATTATAATTAAGATGAAGCAACTCACATAATTAATACATTAAACCCAATAACGAGATTTAACAATGACAATTAGCTAACAATAGATGCAGCATCTATATATTAAACTCAAGACAATAAATAATTAAGCTCACATAATTAATACATTAAACCTTAAGATGAAGCAACTCACATGATCAATACATTAAATCCAATGAAGAGATTTAACGAAAACCATAAGCTAACAATAAATGCAACATCTATATATTAAACTCAAGACAATAAATAATTATGCTCACATAATTAATACATTAAACTCAATGAACACATTCTATACTCTCTAATTAAAAATTACTGGATGCTATCTGCAGTTTGTAGTTGATTTGAATAAGATTGTCAGTAGTTAGGTTCTACTTGGATATATTGAATGAGGGGTCTATCTGAATGAATTTAACCATTGTAAGGTTGCACATCTAGTCTCACATGGAGATGTGTAAAGATCATAGTGTCCGAAGGAGGTATCCTCCCTGTGACGTGCCAAACACAAGCTATTTAGAGTTGAATTGGTTAGGTGAGAACATTACAGGAGGCACTGAAATGAGTCCAGGTCGTGCTTGGCTGATGCAAGGTTCATGACATGCCTATGATCAAAGGTTGAAATTCTGTGAAAATACTTCAGAATAGTCACACACACATGAAAAAAATGACACACACAGCTGACTCTGAATATGAGCATACAATTTAAGGGGAAATAAATTATATATCTAGAAGAGCAAGAGTTCAGAGTATTTGCTACTCGTGCAGGAAGTAAATCTTTGTAGTGAAGCTTATTAGATAAATAACCTACATATATATAAGTGGAATTGTAACTAAAGCATATATAGAAATAGGTTTAACTTTTCAAACATATTCACCTTCGAAAGAAAAGAATACTAACCACGTACTACATTTATTTTGTACTCAGACAGGCAGTGCTTTTGATGATGGGAAACACCAGCTTCATTCTCGACAAGTACAATACCTATTGTAATTTCTTTGACCTTTAAACTTTCAGTAAGTTTGCATAAAGTGCTGAATACTCGACCACCACCATTGAGCCTCATGCGCTAATGAAAAAGCATGACAAGGCAATGAAAAGGTGACAAGGCAATGAAAAGGATTATCTACGTGATGACAGAACCACCATTGAGCCTCATGTGCTACTAATAAACAAAGAATGTGGGTTACATATAAGAAAGAAAAAACCAAGATTCTAAAAAATCATTGCTCAATATTGGATTCTCATCAGACTCGATAATTTCTACAAAGGACCAGAATGGATCAACATGATCCATATTATTTGATTCGAGTATGGTTTATCGATCTCAACAGTTGCAGGTTAACCTTGATGGATGGAGAACAAAAGGAAATCACCTAAATAAAAATAACAAAATAAACTTACACAAACATCAGAAAGGCAAGGTAATGATGAGAAAAATGTAACCTTAATTATGTCCATCTTCAAGTTTACAGTTCCAAGAATGCAAATATAAGAAACGTCTTCTAAATTTCAAATGGAGATAAGTATAATAGAACTTGCAAAGAAACCGTACAGACCCGACTCAAAATTTAAGAACTTAGATAAGAAACTTACTTAGGATTTCCCTTAGAGTAAGGCTTGTAGTGAGATGCACTTGTTGCCTTGCAGTAAGGATCCTAAAGGGTTTATATAGGCGAGAAGAGGGATGAATCGGGTGTTTATTAGGCTGCATCGACATTCAATCCTGTCTCCCACTATATCTCCCTTTTACATTATTTATACCTTTACAGCTAAGGTATTCTTATCCTACCTTCGGCTTTATCAATTATTGGGGTTATCCGCGTGCCGAAAGTTTATCTTCATGGCCCCACCACTGCTTCACAGGTGTACGTTTGCGATGTCCCTTGCGATTGCTTGCAAGCAAAGGAAGGTATCCCAAAGTTCTTTTCGTGATTCCTGGACAACTGGTAATTGCCATTTGCAGTAGCTGTCACGTTCTTCTTTATGAGCGTGGTGCCGAAAGTCATATTCCTTGAGCTGGCAGATAAGCTCAAGTTCTCTAATGCTGGTGATGACTCTTTCGGTGTCTAGTCTTTCAATGTCAGCCATTCTTTTTCTATTGTCGTGCTCCTCAACGAGGAAGATCCCGGTCTTTGGTGTCGTCTCTGCTATGTGCTCGTATTCAGCATAGAGTAGATAAGGCCCGTCAAATGTTGTGAGGCCTTCAGGTTGGGCTTGGCTTGGAGTTGTTCCAGAGACTCCTCTATCATTATAAGCGTCTCCTCGTGAAGTTGAGATGCTCCTACAAGGCTGCAAACAAGACGAGATAATGCATCAGCCAATAGGTTGTCTTTACCTTCTATGTGGTGGAACTGGAGGTTAATGTCAAGGCCCATGATGAAATCAGAAAAAGAAATCCATCTAACTCTGGATGGCTTGTTCTGGGTCGATTTGTTAAAAAAGCTTATTATCGCTTGGCAATCCATCCTAATAATGAGCTCCGACTTGTCCAAATAATAGATCTTAAAGTTGTCGAAACTATTCATAACAACATAGATCTCTGCATTACTTGTGGACTTTGGAGGATTAAATTTTTCACTTGCATAGGTACAAATTTTCTCAGAGGATGTGGGGTCAAATTGTAGCTTCTTCCATTTACAGATCCCACCCCATCCTTCCATGCACCCATCTGTTTCCAAGATAATGAAACATTTTTCCGGTGGAACCTCCAGATCAGGGAGTTTACTAATTATATCTTTTACCTTGTAGACTAACGACCAGTCTTGAGAATTCATGTGTTTCTCCCCGGTTGGACTAACCTCGGAATATAATAGGCCTAATATGTTGCCCAAATTTGGAATATAGCTCTGTGCATAATTCAGATGGCCCAGCCATGATCTAAGGCCTTTTGTTGTTCTGAGCTCTTCATCTTTGAAATCGGCTATCTTGCTGATGATGTGGGGCTGAAGTTTAATTTTTCTATCCCCAATAGTTGCTCCCAGAAAATCAATTGTTGGGCTACCAATTTTCATCTTGGTTGGGCTTAGGATAAGCCCATTCTTCTGGCATATACTAAGCATCACCCTCAGGTGTTTTGTATGCTCTTCTTCAAACTTTGAAAATACTAGTATGTCATCTATGTAGACAGCAATAAATTCTTTCGTTCCCTTGAAACATCCGTCCATCTTGCGTTGAAATACTACAGGGGCGTTCTTTAATCTGAATGGCATTACAAGACACTCATATAAGCCATAGGGTACCTAGAAAGCTGTCCATTCTATAGACTCTCGATCCATGGCTATTTGATGGAAACCACTCTTTAAGTCAAATTTTGAATATGCTTTGCTTCCTCCGACTCTTCTAATGATGGTATTGATACCTGGAAGGCTGTATTGATCTTTATGAGTGTTGTCATTGAGTCTTTTGTAATTGAAGACCATTCTTTCTTTCCCCTTGACTTCTCTTCCAGTCTTTGGGTCAATAGTGGTTCCAGAATGAACAATGATAGCCGTCGTTCTTTGGCGACTCTGGCGAGGTAGTATCACTGTCAGTTCCAAAAGTACCTTAATATGCTTTCTGAAGGTATCTTGCATTTGGGGAGTCACGTCTTTTAACGGTCTATCTTCAATTGTTAGTTCTGGGTTCTTAATTTCAAGCTTGCATCTGACTTGATTCTGATGCTTGTATTTCATAGGATCATCTCCAGTGTATCCTGCATCAGTAAGTTCTTTAATTAACCCATTAAACCTTATATCTGGTTGGTGGACTTCATAGGTATTGGTCTGTTCATGGATCTGATTATACTCTTCTTCCTCAAGATCCAATTTTTCAATTGCTGCAGGGGCAATAATGGCTTGTTGCGTCTTGATGGTAGTAACATTCTTATAGAACGTTACTTCGCCCCCTTCTATTCTGAGTCCTCCATACATTGCTCTAATAAAATTGCAGCCAAGTATCATAGAAATATTTCCTCCTAGGGTTAGAGGAAATGCATTTGTATACAGAATTCTGAAATTGTGGTCACTTATCTTCATGCTGTCGTATTTCAGTTTCTTGGTGGCTTGGGTCTTTGAATTGATGTCGCTGAAATTGACAATGAAGGTGTTATCTTCTATTGCTTCCTTTGGAACGGAGCCCTGGTCTATGCAACAGGTAGTAGCTTCGGTGTCAAGTATGACATTGACTTTAAATTTTAGGACCCCTTGGATGTCAATCTCCACCATTAGATTAAACCACCCATTTGATTTTCATTTGGGTTGTTCTGCTTCTTCTGCCGAGAAAACCTTTTCCCTGCCATCATCAATTAAAACATTAATTTCTTCAATTTCATATTCAGGTTCATCCTCGGGCTCTTGCTGAAGTTGTTGGATGAGCTTCTTTAAATCTTGATTTTCCAACTATAGTGCATCATTTTTCATCCTTAACTCTTCAACTTCAGTGTTTGCTTCAAGCCAAATAGCTGACACTTCTCTTGAAGCTGCTTCCTGTTCTTCTTGGCACGCTTTTCTTACTTCTTCGATTTGTAAACTTACCAAGGTTCTTGCTGATTCCATTTCCTGCAGCCTTAAGATTTTAGCTTCACACCATTTTATATAGGCTTGCTATTCTTGGATCAGTTGGTTTAGGTTGAACTGTATAGGCTTAGCTTGTTCCACAGGGATCTGCATGTTGAAGTAGTTCGAGGTGCACATACCACAGGAAGTTATCTTGCACTTGCTACAATACATTCTGTGCTTCTTCATCGCTTCTCTTCCTCAAAATGACACCTTTCATACTGTGTTGGTACATCTTCATTGATTCCCAATGTGTGGATACAGTCATGTTTTCCCTGGTTACTCGAACCATAGGTTGCCAGCCTCTAGTTTTCCTAATCATGTAGGAGTTTGTCTGTTCAATAAAAACACACAGATATTCATTTAATATTGTATGCACACCTTGTGTTACCTCCTGATCCTCTCATTCAGAGATGTTATATACAGTGTCAGATTGCTCATCTCGTTCTTGTAGAGACATGATTTCATAATCTTCATGGATTTCAAGTCCTACAAACAATGCTACCCAACTGGTGTTCTTCATTTCTTTAGGGCACTCTCTGGCGAAGTGTCCTTCTTCTCTGCACAATTAGCATTTGCACCATTTGTTCCTGATTAAGTGCTTCCTCTTCTCAATCCTGGCATGAGAATTATGAGGTTTACCTTTGTATGTTGTAGACCTCCTTATGCCATATATTTTCTCAAGATTTTTGTAGTATCTTGGAATCGGTATTTGATTACAGGAGGACAGGTTCTTTAGGGATCGTCTGAATGCGGCCTTCTTGCATTCTTCTTTAAGGAATCTATAGGTGAATAATATTCTTGGATGTACACCTATTGTATTACCTTGGTATTTGGCATCGAACGCCTCTTTGACGCTTCGTCCTAGATCTCCAGGAAGCTTTAGCCATAATTTCTCAGAGAGCTCTGGATTGGTGAATAGTCTCCCTGTCTTCGCAGCAATCCTCATATACTCATTCATGAATTCACTACATCTTTCATGTTGTTGCATGTTAATCTTTCAAGGTCACGGTGCGTTGTCCTGCATACTTGTTGCACCTTGGAATGGATCTTCTAGGAGGAATATCCTCCTAATTTGTGAGAGGATATTTTGAGTACTGTTTCTTCCATCTAACGAATTTAACAGTATCTGGTAGTCCCCTGGATACACCATCCTCCACTGTATCCATGTTAGTTTTTCTGCTTCACCAAGTAGATTCTCAATAAAATCCATCTTATCTTGTGTATCTATAAGGGCCTGTGCTACCACAACATTCTGAGTGATGCTTAACCATCTTATAAATACTTCATCGAACATACCTAACTGTGCAGGGATTGTTAAGATGGCACCAGTTTGTTGTTGGGCAGATGGTATATAAGTTCCACCATCTGGAGAAGTCTTTGTTCTTGAATCTTCCTCCTCCAGTTTTGTAATTTTCTTCTAATTCTAGTGGCTCATTTTTATTTCTCTAACTGGGGGGGGGGGGGGGGGGGGGGGGTTCATCCC
>JBAMIE010000036.1:2018049-2029339 GCA_037177295.1 Kaempferia parviflora | reverse complement strand
TGGCAGGGGCGAGCGTATTCACCTTTTGCCACATGTTACAACAAGATTCATTCACCCGACAACGACAAGACACCTATTTAGTCATGTATCCATGATTCGATTCTCAACTATTTAGTCATGTAATCCCTAGAATTAATCGGTCCAAAGGTCGGATACTTAGTGCTAGCTAATAATAATAATAATAATAATAATAATAATAATAATAATAATAATAATAAAACAACACAATTCATTCGGCTGAAGAATTGATTAATCAGCCACACTCCATGAAATAATCATATGATCCCATCATGATTTGAAAGAAACTATGATCATAATCATTAAGATAGTAGCAGAACAAAGAAACGGATAAACAACGAATCAAGGAATTGAAGATAGAATAAAAGGGTAAGGAGGTAGCAAAGATTATCCAATTTTAGATTAAGTGATAAATGTACAAGTCACAACTGTTCCATAAGGCATCCATTGATTATGCAACGCCAGATATATGATACTTATTCGTGCTTTGCACGATCAAGCACTCAATTATAAGAATATTCCCAAAACATAAACATCTGCAACCTAGAATGCCAAACATTTAGAAAGAAAAATTTTAAAACGTTTTGTCCAATAGGGGCATTAATCTTTATTGAGTGAACAAAGAACTTTGGTGTATGTCACACTGCCTTAACATCCCATTTGCAGTTCGGTCAGTCTCTTCCTGGAGGAGCAAGGCCAATCGTGAAACATCACCTTCAATAAAACCCATCCAAGGCAATAAATTCATTTTAACTAAAACTGCTTCTGTACTTGTCCTGCATTTCTCCTCCTTCAGTTGGAATTCTAACACTATCATACTCTCTCAATATATCTGAAGTAAAGCTCCCTAGTGCTTCGAATAATGGTGTCAATCCACTTTGCAAAGTACTGGAAGAAACCTTTTTAATTTGATTTAAACTCTCCTTATGTCTATGAATCTTCTCATCCAATCTCTTTCTCAGAAAGTCCAATTTGACTATGGCATCATCACGGTGTGACAGACCGTTCTCACTTGCAGATTCAATCTCCAGATGCCCCGATGTGCCTTTCTCCATGAAATTAACTAAATTTTTATCATAAACTTGAGACAGATACTCTGCTTCGAGTCTATGACGTTCTTCCTCTTTTTGAGTCTGCAAAAGAGAGTGAAGAATCCTAATAAAAGTATCCATAGCTTCAATGACTTGTTTTCCTGAAATATGTTTGCTCGCATGGTACCAATCATTCGACAGGACAAACACAGATGGAGCTCCAATCCTACTAGGAGAGAAAGGAGCAACTCCATCAGATGTCTGCTCGACTTCTTGAGGCAGCCAGCTAATTAACCACCCATTCAAGGCATCAATATATGATTTCTGTACGAATATCCAATCAATGAAGCATTGGTACCAGTTTATCAGCTCCAACTGCAATTCCTTAGTGGCTTTGGAAACTGATTCTCTTTGACTTCCAGTTCTTGACACCAGCTTGTGGATTTTGCTATTAACTATAACCTTCAGCTGCTTCTGATGGCAATTCAGAACACTTTGCCACATTCTTACAAGTCTACATGAAATTGAAAAACAGCTATCAGAATGTGTTAGGTAATGACGTTATTGAACAGATCTCAGAGAGCCCCTACAGCAATCATCAATGTACTCCTTTTCTCATAAAAGAGTGTAAACAAAGTCATAGGCAGGAAAAAAAAAATATTTATCAGATACCATATTTGAATTCCAAACAAACCATAGTTCTAGAAGTTAAGTTCCTTTACAAATTACGGTGCCAATGAATAACCATTGCGCATCAAAGCATCAAACTCTAAATTTCAATCTGCAAACAGTGGCAAATGGCAACATTGACATTTAAGTTGGCTTTATTATATGTTTGTCATCGACTGAGCTAATGGTTGGATTAGAGGCATTGTTCGAAATATCATATCATGCCGGGCAAAACATACAAAATGTATTATTTCGGTAAATTACTGAACTCGAAACCACTTGGCATAGATAAAGCCTCCTTCCTCAACTTCATCTCCTTCAACCTCCAATTCACCACCGGGACTATGCATCAGGAATTCAGGATGGCAACACAATATCGAAATAATATCGTTCTGGTCAAAGACCGAAACTCAAACATGGCTGAGATTTTGAACCTTGATTAGAGGTTTCCTAGTATAGAATAGAAAGCACTCGTACTATGATGATGTATGATGCAAATTCGATACATATATCATCTTCTACTATAGTTTATTGAGGTTAGAAGACTGGTTTTCTACTATATAAATTGTCGTCAATGGAGGGACAAGTCCTGTATAATAACGCCAAATAGTTAAAATTAATATGCCTTGATAATGACAAACTTTTGATCAAGATATGTTGAATAAAACATCTGGTAACTCTGCCCCAAGATTTATATAGTCACCTCAAATACTTGAGACTAACATGTCTTGTTAGTCTTGACGATGACAAACTTTTGATCTCTTTGTTAATTGCAAGGAATATTTCCCCATATAGAACTATTTACTAACAACTGAATGTTATTTTAAAGGAATTCAATATAGTCAATATATAGGCAAGTAGATTTTGTCAAAATCCATTAGCTACCTTCTTGAAGCTGCAACATTCAACTTTGGTTTAAATGCTAAATTTATCACATAATTTACAATCTTTTACAAATCTATTACATACTATATAAAAATGTAACAAATCTATCACACAAATGAAATTCCACTAATTATTTGTTAACTCATGAAATAACTGCATGCCTAGTTAATAAATTCTCTTTTAGTATATCATCAGTTAATAAATTCTGAACAAATTTTATTTCATAATATATTTGTTTTATTTTTAAATAGTCATAGTTTGTTATTTTTAAAAGTATGGGATTGATTTTTTAAAAGGTGTAAAGTACATGACAAAGTATGACACACTGAGTTTTGAAAGTAGATGACAGATTGGTGATTTTTAAAGTACACGATAGATTTGTGAAAGTTAGAAAGTACGGAATAGATTTAACAATTGATCCTTTAACTTAGTTGTGCTAAAATGCTAATTGGTAATAAAAAATGAGTGACAAAAAGAATCACAACAAAGCTTGAGGCATACCCTCGCACTAACTCAGTAAGTAGAGGTTGCAGTTCTTCATCTCTGATCTTGTGCATTCTGTTTGAAATGGAATTGATAGATCTAACAATGACACTGATTTCTGTCTGCAGTTTTCTTACTGAAATTTGAGTCATTTCAATCTTAGAGGAGTCTGCTCCACTATCACTCAAAGCTTTTAGTTGTTTGTATCTCTTTTCATAGATGATTCGAAGTTTTTCTTCCTCCTAGAACAATCACCTAGAAAATTTAATAGCGATGTCCATAAAGAGGGATGATGAAGCAACAAAGAATGCGTTTACTAACTGTTAGCTGAACTTTTTAAACTATCCGCTGTGTAAAAGATTAACTAAAAACAAGCAATTATTGGCTTCCAAATTTGCCATGGATTCAGATTAGTGCATGCAACTGCTGAAGGTTTAATAAAATGTTTTGACGTTGATACATCAAAACTAGTGATTTAGTTAAATAATTGAAATGCATTATTAAATGTACAAGCATTTTTCATGCACAAGCTAAATAGGACATTTTTAGAAAACAATTACTCAAATAACTTGCACAAAGTGCCAATATTAGGGAAAAATTAGGCACAGCTCTTACAATGTAAGATACATAAACTCATTTAAAGGTCATAAGAAACAAGATGGCTTTCAAAATGTGCTGAATGTGAATTAAAAGAAATCAGACTAGGAATTTCCAAAAGGGATAAAGAATCAACAAAGTCTTGCATAAACATCCACCATTACAACACATGTTTTATTTTTCTTATAGTAAAGGTGCATTAGAAGAGATTATAAAAATTTCAATAGTGACAACATTATTATGCAAATCTCTCCAAAGAGCACAGTTATTGCAGTGGGCTTGTTTTCTATCTCAACTTGAGGCACTTAAGGTGACTACTGATTAGGGCATCTCTTTATCAAGTTATATTAGCTGTGAAAAAGGATTTCTTCTTGCTGACACTCCATGTAAATTCTATTTTTATACATTACCCATTTCATTTCCATGTTACATCTTGCATATTCAAACAAGCATATGTCAATGCAATGGTTGGTGACGTTCACATTGCTTTCCCTTTAAATTCTATGGCTTTGCCAAATTTCTATCAATGTGGACCAACAAACATGGAAACTAGCATGATAAATAAATGGACTAGCCAAAAAAGTACATGAAAACATCACTAGATAAGTAAATACTAGTGTCTTGTATATTATGTTGGCATTTCTTATCAACATTCATTTATATTAGTTGTTTAAAAGGTGGGTGATAATATATTTTCCTTGTAAGTGAAAATATCAAAGCTATTAATGAATTAATTAAAATGATAACATTTACCACTCATTGTTTTCTCAATTTTGATAATTGTTAGTCTCGTCGTAATTTAATCCCAACATAATGTAGGGTTAAATTAAAGGAAGGAATTTTCATTTAACCCCTTGGAATCAATCTCCTTTTTCAAAATGCACCCCGAGTTTCAAAATCATTAAATTATACCCCAAAGTTTTCAAGCACTTATTTCTTTCTAACAAAACCATCAATAACAATTCTAAGCCCATATGATAAATGGTTTAAGTGATCATCAATATTATTTGAACCAATAAACATGAATCATATTTTCCTAAGCTAGGTTGTCTTTTAGAATTTAACAAAGGGATAAGATTTCATGAAATCGACTCTAAGTAGTTGGGACAATATGGCTTGATAATGATAATCACTTTTCCCCTTAGCCATCAATATTGTTACTTCATCTAATGGATTAAATTATGTGTCAAGTTTACAAGTCCAATGAATAATGCCACATGTTTGCTACGTGATTATTCTTGTAAGGCACTAACCACATAAATGGTTGGAAGGGATTTAAATGACAAGATAATGAAAACTTAAGTGCAACATTTTAATGATTATGAAATTCTAAGGTCATTTTGAAGGAGTAACTGAATTAAATGGAATTTTTGCCAAGAAAAAAAATCTAATCTTGAGAGCATCAAAGTATCCTACTCACAATAAACTTCTTGTGTTCTTGCAAATTGGTGAAGTTTTGCTTATTCGCTCAAATAAAAGATTGTTTAATACAAAATTCAATGACTCTATTGAGTTGAGCTAATCTACTTTCCCCTTGGGAAATCTTTTCAAAAAGAAAGTTTTTCCAGTGTACCTTTATCTCCTTATAAAGTTTTTCTTCCAATAGATATAGCTTCTCGAGAGTAGATGAAAGGTTCCTTGAATTCATGATAACATCATCAGCAAGATTGTTTTTCCCTGCCTTTCCTTTCACTGTACTTGTATTTGCATCTTGCGGCGGCTTAAAAGAAAGTGAAGATGTCAAAAAAGGAACAGCTGTCTGATCCAAAATTCTGAATGAAATATCTGCAAAAAAAAAAACTCTAGATTATGAAATTTTATTGAGTATCATGCTCCGTGTTATAATAGTTTGTACACGGAGAGGCCTATATGTCCATTTTTCTTTAATTATGAAGCTCATGATAAAGTAGGAATACAAGATTTTTAGAACACAAAATGATGAAAGAGTCATTTAGTGATGGAAAACTTAGTAAAGATAGTTAACCATTAAGAACTTAACTCCTAGAAATAGAAAACCATCCTAACCAAAAAGCCAAAAAACTCCTTGCTATATAGTTACCAAAGACACTAGAATTGATTATTGAAAACGCTAATCCTCATTCGAAGGATTTTGAGAAATACTTCCACCTAGTGTATGATAGTCCAATGCATTGTTGTTCAAATAGTGGATATGGATTGTCCAAATTAGATCGGTATCCACAAAGGTTGATTCAATCTTTCTTGAGAAGTTAGTTATCTCTTATAAATCAATGGTTAAATTTAAAGAAAGTAGAGTTTCAAAGAAATTACTAACTCCACTAGAAAATAGATTAAATTGATTAAAAACTTATCAAATCATGAATAAAGAGGATATACTTGATTGAGATTTGCCAAATAAGATCAATTTTGACAAAATCAACCAAGTCTATCCCTATCTTTGTTTGAATACTAGTGAAGGCATGCATGTGAAAGAGATAGTCATTATTGTTGCTCTGGTAAATTTTAACTTAAATCTTTCACTGACTAACCACCTAATATTTGTTGCGAGATCAATAAAATAACTTTGTTTCATGTGAATGTAAACTAAGCACTTCATCCATTTCTTCTTCATTCAATATTGATCAAGATTCAAGAGTTATAATATCTGTTGATAATATTGTCACCAAACTCCTGCTTAATTAAACTAATATTGAATATTAAATAATAATCTATTTTAGAAAATAATATCTAATGAAATTTAGATATTCATGGTACTTTTATTAATATATTTAGTTAAACTTGCTAATAATATTATTAATCTAATTAATTCAAATTTACAAGTCATTATTCATATTGTGTTATTTTATTTCATGGAACATAATATATATCCTTATTATGGTTAACCAGCATTTGTTATATTTTATACTAAATTAATTTATTTTTTTATTTTTTTATTTTTTTCCACAACAATTCAGATTTCATCAGTTATATAATGATATATACCCCCACACCATAGATACTTAGATTTTTGGCCATTCTATCCCATGCTACAATCTGTAACTCAATCAAAGAAGCATATCATATTGAGAAATGTGAAAAATAATCTTTTCTATAAATAGCAATTTACCAAAGGGTGTGCATAGATTTTCGAATCGTCTAAAAGGCGCTACTTTGACATTTACCAAAGAGTACACTCAATTATGTGATCTTCCCATTCTAACCCTTCCTGCCAACACTGACTTTTTTGTCTTTCTCTTTTCTTTTTTTTTATCTCATTCTCTTTCCTCTTCCCTCATTCCTCTCGCATGCAGATTCCTTTTCTCTTTCCTCTCTTTTTTTCTCTCTTTTTTTGATGGAACCATATCAAGCCATTGGGCCTAATATGTAACCATATCAGGCCCAACGTTCAATTTGTTCCCTCATTAGGCTAATTTTTCTAATAATATTTTAACACCTCTAGAGATGCCGAAATAAGCAATAGAGAACACCGTTAGACTCCTTGCAATCTCAGAAATCCATAGGACCTCAAATAATTACAATCTGAGGTCTCTAGGTCGACCGAAAACCACTAATTGACCTAAACAGATCCGATTGGATTCATTTCAAATTCATTTCTAGGGTTGCAAGGAGTCCAACACTGTCCATTGTTGATTCTAACTTTTCTAGAGATATTAAAATTTATCGGAAGAATCAACTAAACGTGGGCCATGTATGGCTCCTTATCAGGCCCATGTTTAATTTGTTCCCCGATTAGGCTAATTTTTTCAATAATATTTTAACACATCTAGAGAGCCAAAATAAGCAATGGAGAGCACCCTTAGACTCATTGCAACCCTAAAAATCCACGGGATCTAAAATGGAACCAATTAGACTTGTCTAGGTCACTCAGTGGGTTTTAATCAAAACTCAATCGACCTAGAGACCTTAGATTACAACCATTTCAGGTCATGTGGATGTATGAGGTTGCAAGGAGTCTAACGGTGCTTTTCATAGGTTATTTCGGCTTTTCTAGAGGTGTTAAAATATTATCGCAAAAATCAGCCTAATGGAGGAACAAATTGAACAAGAGTCTGAATGGTTCAATATGAAGCCCATGTTGGGCCTAATATGGTTCCATATCAGGCCCAACGGCTTGATATGGTTCCATGCAAAAAAAAGAGGGAAAAAAAAGAGAGGAAGGAGAGAAATAATCTATATGCACATGCATAGGAGAGAGGAATCAGGAAAGAGGAAAGAAATGTGAGAAAAATAAAAAGAATAGAGAGACAAAAAAAGTCAATGTTGGCAGGAGGGATAAAATGGGAAGATCACATAATTAAGTACGCCCTTTGGCAAATGTTAAAATAGCTTGCGCCTTTTGGTCAATTCGAAAACATATGTATGCCCTTTGGTAAATTATTGTTCTATGAATAGATACCTATACATTATGTTCTAGAAATAGTTATAAGGAAATTCTTGGTGAACTTCTTTGGTTTATACTTGAGGTGTAGCTTGTCAATGGCTTCTTTTTGAAATTCTATTGATTTTGTCCGAGGTTTAAAATTTTGAGTCGTGCCAAAGTTTCAATTATAATTGGAATAATATGATTTTGGTATTGTATCGACACGATACAGTTTCAACACTTTTTAAATATAAATATATTAATTAAATATATTTTTATTAATATTTGATTGTTATAGATGCTTATTATTGAATTATATTTGAGATGTTAAATTCAAGTTTTGATATTATCTCATAAAATGTTTGATGTTTGTTGAGTAAAAGTCAATTTAGAATTAGTTGAAGTTCACCAAGTAGACATGAAAGGATCAAGTACATTTAAGTGAGAGTTGTAATTTTTATATGTGAAATAGTTATCCTGTGTTTTATTAATTGGTAATAAAGTTGAATTCTTAATTTAGTATGATAATCCACCTTCTCTTAAAAAGCTCCTTCACCTCTAAGCATCCACCCCTTCCACAATTAACTAACGGATTGAGCAGCAACTCGTAGATCACCTTGTCACTTCATCCATCATTTAGAATTATTTTGCCCCCGGGCTTGGCTGAGTTGGTTACCACGTGGTAGAATTGTCAAATCAAGCAAGAGTTTATTTCCAGCGAAGTTTCCTTACACAAACAGTTGTGGGGGCCAACCGTGTGGGGTGCTCCTGTCAGTGCATGACCTTTTTTTCCAAATCATCATTTAATGGTTGATTCTCTTTTTGCTACTTCCTCTATCTTCCACTAACATCTACCACCCCGTCTTATACAAGCCACCTTCAATATCATGGACCTCTCATCCTCTTCTCCAACCCACCTTTTGTCGCCTATCTCCTGATTGCTCACTTAGCCTTTTGAATCCTCATTATCCTCACCCATGACTCTTTTTAGTTTTTTCACATTTTGTTCTTACCATTCTCCCTCCATTATAAGCAACCAAAGTCTCTTCTCCTTCTTCTCCACCCATGAACACCACAATCTATTAGCAAGTACACCCACGATCTTTACCACCTAATTTAGCTTATTGTCATAGTCAATGGTCGAGCTTAATTCCGAAGCTTCAATCATGACCTCAAATAGATTGAGTCGACTGATGGTAACTTCAGTCGACTATTAAGTCGACTATTATATACTTTTTACTAAAGATAAGTGATGTTCGCATTTCATATAGGATTTTTATATAATTTGTTGCACATTTTATCCCATTTTATATGTATATATTTCATGTTATCATCTCTTTATGCTTTGTTATGATATATTTCTATTTCGGAGAACTGCTCTCGTGTATTTCTTGTGATAGGGCGCGAAAATGAGTGAAAATGGAGATTGATGCCCAACAAGTGAACTCACTGCACCTGCCACAGGTGCCTGTGCTAACCGGCACGTGTCATGTGTTTTGTTCGGTAACTATACTGGAGAGGGCGTACCCCTTCAACCGAGCAGGCCACGAGTGCCCGTGGCCGTCAGCACGACCCGTGGCCAAAGGTCTTCTGCAGCCGCCGAACGCGACATGAGCGCCCATGCCTACCGGCACAACCCGTGTCACGCCAATCGCCCTTTACCTATAAATGGCTGATTTCAACTCTTTGGAAGGGGATCCCGATTTGGAGTCGCCCTAGGCTCTAAGGCGGCTTGAGAAGATGATCTGAAGGGGATTCGACATCATCTAGGCTTGGAGGAGAGATCGAGAGCATCCGGAGGAGAAATCTTGCAACAAGCCTAAGCTTTTCTTCTCTATTTTTGAATTTCTAAACTTGTATCTGTATTTGTCGCCATCTAAACATGATTTCTAGTTGTAACTCCATATCTATAGAGTAGACTCGAAATTCTAGGATTAGGGAGTAGCCCTTTGTGATGTGAACACTTTTGATTGATCGATTAATATTTATCTTTCTTATTCAATGACGAGTTGATTTGTGGTCCAGGTCTACTATGTAAACACAATCTTGATGCCAAAAGCATGAGATTCGTATCTCAAGATGATTTGGGGATGAACTAAAAGGAGAACTCAATCCTCCGATCCGTAAAAAAAGATGCGGAGAGTCGGCTATGAAAGTAGATCGGTATGCCGCGAGGAGCAATGCATTGTCATTGATCTTAATGGATCAATCCCAATTCATCGTCACACAGTAGGAGAAGGGTTATTTGGGGTTCATGGGATCTCGTGACAGGTCTCCTTAGGAATGTGATCCCTAATTTCAACCGCTCCGAAAGTAGATGATGATTTGGAATTGATACGCCAGTATAGTTCCAAAAGTTTACATCATATACATAGGATAATCTACCTACATAAACTAAATTGAGAATATGAAATCAAACATAGATCAAGTGTTTACTAACATTGTGGTTAAACTAAAGCCTTAGAATTGCCTTCACCAATCGATATCCCTCGATTCACTCTCTACTGTCTATTTGATCAAACCTTCTCTCTCTCTTTTCTTTTCACTCTAGTTTTTTGATTTTCTTGTTCTTGACACTCTACACTAGTTATTAGTCTAGACAATTAAATTTGGTTAGTAGGCTAATACTCGATCACTAGTTCTTATGAGTTCCATATCTTTATTACTTGACGACATCTTCGTGCACTTGCGGATTTATCACCACATCAATAAGGTTGATCTCTGTTTGCATTGAGTCACTGAAAAGTCATTGAGTCAAGTCAACAAGTATCCTTTGGATGTGATAGGTTCATTGAAGAGTCAATCAAGTCGAGTAAAAAGGGTTGAGTGAACTATCTTGATTTGAGTCAACTAAAGATTATTTTAGTTGAATGAAAATGGCATCTATTGACAAATAAGCTTACCATCTTATCAAGTAAGTCAACTGCAATGGATGCAAGTCATCTGGAAGAGGATTGACTTGAATAAAAGAAGATTGAGTTGACTGAAGAGTAGTCATTAGCAGATAAACTTTCATGATAGGTGTTTGAATCGACTAAAGAAAAGTTGTGTTATATATGTGAAGATTATCCAAGCTTAATTTGGAGGCTAGATAGAGGGGCAAAGGGAGGTTGATAACTGTTGGTATTAGCCTTAAGAGTCAATTATGAGATAATTAGGCTTATTGGGTTAATAGCTACGGATTGACTTATTGGGTTAAAGGTTAATCTAATATGCTAAAATCCAACCCATTAAAGATTATTAATGGAGATTAATAAATTCTTATGAT
>JBAMIE010000036.1:1997233-2010590 GCA_037177295.1 Kaempferia parviflora | reverse complement strand
GTAGTTTAGATAGTTTAGTAAAACGAACATATTTTCACAAGGATCTTCTGGAAGGGATCCGTTCCGCTGTGGTTGTGCGAAGTATTCGCCCGCAAATTTTTTATTTTGCATGCCTAAATCCCTACAGTTCCTACGCGACGGCGACGTTTGACGAAGGTGATCCCACGCGACAAGCAGCGGGCGACGGAAGTCGCTTCTCGTGGACATGGAAAATCGCGAAAGAAGAAAAGTGTCGAAGGAGTTACCTAGGGTAATTTTGGTATTATATAAAATTTTTAATTCTTAAAATCTAGGAATGAATCGATAGTGGGGGAAGGCGGTAATAATGTTTATCTAATTTTTAGCAATGATTCACATATCTGTATTTTTATTCCCATATTCCAAACATTAATAATAATAATTATCCTTTTTTATTCTCATTCCCCACCCATATTTTCCTAAACCAAATGCCCTATTGACATGCGTATTATTAATGAAAAACATACCACTATGTTACAAAATATATTAATCAAGCATGATGGCCAAAACATGTTAGCAATAATAACATTCAACCAATTATTATTTTTTAAATAAATACGAAAAAGATAAATCTGGGACTAGGCAGTTAATACTGCGTGTTCTACCAATCCGACGGCGAGAGTATAATACATCTGCGGCGCTACCTAACCTATCTGGTAGCATCTCCAATCAATTGAGAGTGGAAGACTCGGCGTCTAACATCGAAGAGGCAAAGGAGCAGCTGCTTCTGAAGAGCGAAGAGGAATACAAAATTAGTTAAAGCTCTCTTCTTTCGATCCCTCACGCCTTCTCTAGAGCCTTGAATCTTGCTGCAATTTCTATTTTTGTTGCTTCGTTGCGTCCCCAAATCGATTCTGATCGAAGTATATAGCAGCTGCTCGACTCATTTTCTACTGAAAGGTTTCTGGTCAATCGCCTGTGTTGTTTATTTGCGCTTTACATCACCTTTTCAGCTGCCATTTTGCTGTATTATGCGTTTGGTTTTCTTTGACTCTGGCGTTTTGATTTAAGTCATGGGCAGGTTTTTTTGTTTGTTTGCCTCAGCTCTAGGGTTGGATCTTCTTAATTGTTGTTTTTGATGATTTCTTTCTTAATTTGACTTTGGAATGTATATTTGAGGTTGGACTTTATTCTAGGGAGAAGTTGTTTGGATCTTAGCGTTGTAGGAGTTCTTTGTTGTAAAAAAAAGACAGCCTATTTTGATATCTACGTTTAGATGGAAGCTTGCTTTTAACACAGTTTCAGAGTTCTGGAAAACTCTTATTCTTACACATTTAGATCACTTACAATCTAATTTTTATTTGATCTCTTTCTGTTTAGCATGTCTTACTATTCGAACACAATAGTTATGAAATTTTCTACCTTTCACTTTGAAATTAGAATCTACCCTTCGCATTATCCACCTTTTAATGTATGTCATTTTTTGCTGTTGCAGAATGTAGTAGTGGTTATCTGGCCCCTACGGTTACCCTGAGATGATGGAGGGTTGTGATTGCATCGAGCCACAGTGGCCGGCTGATGAGCTTCTAGTGAAGTACCAGTATATATCGGATTTCTTTATAGCCCTTGCCTATTTCTCCATTCCTCTCGAACTCATTTATTTTGTGAAGAAGTCCTCCTTCTTCCCGTACAGATGGGTGTTGATACAGTTTGGTGCCTTCATTGTTCTTTGTGGAGCAACACATTTGATAAATCTGTGGACTTTCAACATGCATTCACGAACTGTGGCAATAGTAATGACTGTTGCAAAAATCTCGACGGCTGTTGTTTCATGTGCAACAGCTTTGATGCTTGTTCACATAATTCCAGACTTGTTAAGTGTGAAGACAAGGGAGTTGTTTCTAAAGAACAAAGCTGAGGAACTTGATAGAGAGATGGGCATCATACGGACCCAAGAGGAAACAGGGAGACATGTTAGGATGCTTACTCATGAAATAAGAAGCACACTTGACAGACATACAATATTGAAGACGACATTTGTGGAACTAGGTAGGACTTTGGATCTGGCAGAATGTGCACTTTGGATGCCATCAAGAAGTGGCCTTAATCTCCAGCTTTCACACACTTTGCACCACCAAATACCACTTGGGTCTGTTGTTTCCATTAACCTCCCCATTGTCAATCAAGTCTTTAGTAGTAACCGAGCAATGAGAATTCCACATACATGCCCACTAACAAGGATAAGGCCATTGACCGGGAGATATGTGCCACCAGAAGTTGTTGCCATCCGAGTACCACTCTTACATCTCTCAAATTTCCAAATCAATGATTGGCCAGAGCTTTCTGCAAAAAGTTATGCTATTATGGTTCTAATGCTCCCTTCAGACAGTGCAAGAAAATGGCATGTACATGAATTAGAGCTTGTTGAGGTGGTTGCTGATCAGGTAATCCCATGTTTCTTGTATCAATTATCAGTTTAATCTTTCATCTTTGAGTACAAGGCTATTCCTTTAAATATTTTTCTTAAATGAAACAACGTAATATTTAGTAGGTTTTGTTTCTTAAGAACTTTACCTTTTAACATGAAATGAATACTGATTTAAATATATTAGAACATAAACATCCTGCTTCAATCAATGAATGCATGATGTCTACAACACTTCATTGGATGCTAAAAGCCTAGAATCAAAACTTTCTTAGAATTCTAGGAAATCTTTGGCATTTTCTAGATGCTGTGCCACTATTGTCGCATGGAAGTTCCTTACATGGAGGCAATGTGTAGGATATTATAGTTTATGATAAAGTGCAAGCACGTGGTAAAAAAAAAATTATGTTATACTATAAGAGAATTATTCTTAAGGACGGTGTGGGGATCCTTTCTAAGGAAAGGGCTAGATTTGAAAATTTAAACTTTAGTATAGATCTTCAAAAAAGGTGATAGAGCTGAAACATTTACAATTATTATTCTCTCTTCTTTGCCTCTAAGTGTAATGCCAAAGCAAATAGATTGAAACATTTATTTTCATCATCTTCTTTCCTGTTCTTTTCCTCTAGTTGTGTAATGATAGATTCCTTATCTCATAATCTTTCATCCATATTTCAATAGTGTCTAGGATTTGAGATGAGATTTGTAATTGTCTATCTCTACCAACATTTTCCTCTCTCTTGATATCTTCTCCCTCTTTAGAGTAGAATAACCAGAAGCCTGTTTCCTTTCAATATTTCTCTTCAGCTAAGGCTAGATGATAGAGCCCTAATATAACCTTTGTTTGCCACTAAAAAACGTTTAAAAGTCTAATTGAATAGATAAGTTGAAAAATGAATTTGGTATGAGAGATAAGTCAACTAATAGATCTTCTTTCTCTTGTTTCCGTCGTCAAATAGAGGGAAGGAAAATATTCGAAAAGATGAGTTTGAGCATCCATCTATCTAAATCATTTTCTCATAAATAGGTGGAAAACTAATTAACACTTACTAGATATAAAAATGTGGACTATCCTCTCTGTACATATTCATTCAAGGAAACAACACAAAAGATAGTTTCTTTTTAAACCCCCTACTTTCCCATCTTTTCTACATATCCATCTTTTCTAAATTTCCATCTTGTTAATTTACCTTATCTTCAAGGAAACAAAGAAATTAATTTCTCTAGCAAATTCCTGATGGATCGGTATAGCGATAGAGAGGAGGTGAGTGAATATCGCTCTCAAAAATCTTTTCGATGTTAGAGTCGTAGAAGAAATAATAAAGCAATACGAAAGACACTTTTCGGTTACTTCGTTCGGAGCCTGTGTCGGATTCTACTCGAAGGCTTGCGATCCTTGATCGCACCGATGGGCAATCTAATATGTCGCAAGAATAAGTACAAGTACAGATTTTCAATACAATCACAATGCAAGCTTAAATAGAAATATACCGACGTTGAAGATGAGTTCAAGTCGGAGACTTTTGATTCCGGAGCTTGCGCAGGTAGTGGAAGTAGAAGATTGTCGGAGCTCAGAGTTTTGGTGAAGAATTGATGTAGGAAAGTTGTTACCAAAGCTCTGATCTCGAGGTGTTTATATAGGCTTCGTTCGGTCAACTGAAAAACCATTTAGTTGACTGATCCTATCGGTTGACCGAACCTTCTATCGGTTAATAGATCGCGCCGCATTCCTTTATCTCCGAGATTCGATCTTCGTCATTAAGTGTTCGGTCGACTGAACCTCTTATTCAGTCAACCAATCCTCTGATACTGGCTTGTTTGCGTCAATCTGATGTTCAACATTAATTACCATTAATTGATCGGTCGACTGATCCCTAGGTTCAGTCAACCGATCCTCTGAGTTTCTGTTTTGCTGCGAGATCGAATCTGCCAGTGCTATTTCCAAACTTGTTCCGTTGACTGATCCCTCTGAAGTTGGTTCCTCATTTTGTTCGGTCGACTGGTCCCTTCCCTCGGTTCGGTCGACTGATCCCTTCAAAATGACGAAACCTGCAAAATAAAGTTAGCACAATATATAGCATACCTGTATCATAATGTTGGCACAATAGAATGTAAGTATGAGTAATAAAAGATAGTAGTACATGTCTTGATCTTAACTTGGAAACTTTCTCAGTTTCTTCACTTGGATTAGCAACCTAGAGTTTGTCTCTCGCGAGAACACAACCTCCTGTCGCTCCACTCCAGTTGTTTACCTCAACCTTACTTGCCAAACATCTGGTCCTCTCGACCTGTTTGGACTTTCCTGCTTAGCACCAGATCGGCTCACCAGGGCTTCTTCTGCCAGATATCAGGTCCTCGACCTATCTGGACTTTCTGCCGCCATGTGTCAGGTCTGCGACCCACTTGGACTTCTTGCCTGGCTTCCACGATCACTAAGTCTTCCTGCTTAGCCGCGACTAGGACTTTCCCGGTTGAGTAAACAACTTGCACACTCAAGTAGCTCATCAGATCATAACAAGACTTAACTTGAACCTTTGACAACATCAAAATTCAGGTTCGATTTTGATGCAACCTACATCAACAATCTCCCCTTTTTTATGTTTGTAACCTAGGTTCATAGTTAAGTTAAAATTGCATTCACTAAGTAAACATTAAGTAATTTTCTCTGACTATCTCTCCCCCTGAACCTATTATCTCTTCCCCTTTAACACACATCAAACATAGGGGCATTGCACAAAACTGATCCAAGTTTTTTTGAAAAAAATTGAAGGCATAAGTTTGAAACAAGATTGATTTGAAATGTCTTTGAAATTCTGAATTTTCAAAAAGATAAGTCAGAAAACTTATAAAAATATTCAAAGAGTTTTAGTTTGAAAAGGAGAAGTCATGAAAGTCTACCTTGTTTAAATGGATTTATAATTCAAAGAGTTTTTCAAAAAGATAGATTATGAAAATGATTTTTAACTCCAGGATTTTCAAAAAGGGTAATTTTTCAAAAGTAATTTTGAAATCTTTAATTTTGAAAAAGAGTATACATGAAAGAAGATTTTGAAATTTTTGCATCAAATTTAACCTTTTTTGAAAATATGAGTTTGAAAAGAGATGGATTATAAAGTGTTTTCAATTTTCAAAAGGATAAGTTATTAAAGAGTTTAAATTTGAAAATGATTTTGAAATGTCTTCAAATTATGAAAATGTTTTGAGAGTATGAATTTTTAAAGAGATGAGTCATTAAACTAACTTGAAATTCAAGGAATTTTCAAAAGATAAATTATGAAAATAATTTTCAACTCTTTAAAAAGAATCAGATAATTTTAACATGGTAATTTTAAATAAGGTTTAAAGATTTTGAAAGTATAAATTAGAAAATTTTGAAAATATTTGTTTTGAAAAACCTAAGTTTTGAAAAAGAATAATTTTTGCTCCCCTAAACTTAGTGTTTCCCTAAGAGTTCAAGCATTCATGAATTGTATAATTTTCCTAAGGGGCTTAAGTTATCTCACCATTGTTAGGTTTTCAATCAAGGTTTAACCTATGATTTATGTGAGATGAATTGGTTGATTTGTATTTGAGTTTTTAGATTTATATGTTTAAATTGAATAAATAAGTTTATTTCAAGTAATTAATTTAATTAAATTCATAAAGTTTTATTATTAAGTTTGATTCTTTATGTTTTAATTGAGTTATTAATTTAATAAATTTTAATTAGGTTAAGTTTTAACCTTAATTTTTATTTAATTAAATGTTTAATTAGGTTGGGTTAAAGTGATTTTGATTTTATTAATTCATTAAAAAGAATTAGTTTTATTTTAATTCTTAAGTTAAGTTTAATTAGGTTCAATTAATTTGGTTAAGTTTTATTCAAATTAAAGTTTAATCTTGGGTTAATCTTTAGTTTTGTGTCAGTAAAGTTTTATTCAAATTTAATCAGTAAAGTTTGTTAATTTTAAATATTAATTAAGTTTACATTTATATAGATTTATTATTAATTAATTATGTTTATTGATTTAAATTAAGTTTATCAATCTAACTAATTTAAATTTAGGTTTGTGTTTTACGATTGTTCAGTTTGCTTATTAAGTTTATTATTTAATTGATTAAGTTGTGTTTATTATTAAGTTAATTTGGTTTACTTATTTATAAGTTTGTTGTTTAATTATTAATTAATTAAGTTAATTAATTTAGGTTTGTGTTTTTCGATTATTAAGTTTTTAATTGATTAAGTTTAATTATGTTAATTCATTTTTGATTTATTTATTTTAAGAAAGTTGAAGTTTTTATTTTAATTAAAAGTTTAGTTACATTGGATTTGGTTAGCTTTTAATTTATTTTGGGTTATGTAAATTTTTAAGTTAAGTTTATGAATTAATTTTAATTCTTAAGATAAATTTTTGTTTTGGATTGAATTATAAATTTATTATTTATGAATTAAAAGTTTATAAATTTTTGTTTTGATTATTAATCTAATCAAGTTTAATTAACTTGTTTAAGTTTATTAGTCATTTATTATTTCATTATTAGTTAAGTTTAATTTAAGTTGATTAATTTATTAAGATTTCATGGGTTAATTTTATTTGTTTATCAATTGTTTAATTTATTAATAATGATTTATTAGTATTTATTTTAATTATTTAAGTAATTAGGGATTAATTCTATTTTGAGTTAAGTTTTATTAAGGTTACTTAATTTTAATTAATTTAGTTAAGTTTTAATTAGTTTATTAATTTAATTAATTTGAGTTAATGTTATGTATTTCATTGATTATTCAAGTTTTCTTTAATTTTGAGTCAAATTTAATAATTAAAATTTTTAATTAAGTTTAAATTTACGTTATTAAATATAGATTAAATTAAGTTATTGTTTAATCAAATTAGGTTTATTAATCTAGTTAATTACATTTAAATTAGGTTTATGTCTTATGATTATTAAGTTTATTAAGTTTAATTTTGAATGCTTAAATGAATTTATTGTGTTTTTTTATTAATTTGTTTATTATTATTATTATTATTATTATTATTTATTGTTTAATTACTAATTTAATTAATTTGATTAAGTTCAATTGATTATTATTGTTTAATTATTAATTTGATTATGTTTTTATTAAGTGTTATTATTTAAATATTATTAATTTGATTAAGTTCAATTGATTTTATTTTATAAGTTAGGTTTATTAATTTTAATTGATAAATTTTATTTAATTGGTTGATTTGGAAAAAGGTTGTTAAACCCATGTTAGATTCAAACTTAGCTTTGGGTTAACTAAGAAGGAGTTTATAGGGTAAGTCTCTAGATTGTGGTGAGTCACATGGATCTCATTAGAAGTAACTATATCATAGATAACTTCCCAAAAACGACCTTCCCAACAAACTTAATACTAAGTCTTGGTCTAACTAGCTCATGTTTGACTGGGTAGCTTCGGTCAGATCCACCAAGTCGAGTACACCATGTCAAACACATATGATTCTTCCTAGACATGTACTCGGCAAGGTTTCCTTGACGTACTATCATCCCAACCCATTCTGATGCTATGTTATTAGGGCTGGCTAAACCTATTTATCTAACTATTCTAAATTAATTATATAAGTAAACCTATGTTAAATATGAAAGTAAACCTAAGCTAGGTTGAGCATGCATAGTCAGTCAAGTAGGATGAACCATTTTTTTATTGGCTCCCTAAGTCATAGCTTGGAAATGGTCTTTCCAAGTAATGGATCTGACTCTTGGGAATCCAATAGTAGTTAGGTTCAGTTGGTTGAGTCAAATATGATTTATCTACCTATGTTTGAACTCGTGTTCTAGTGTTTTGACTTATCAACGACAATTATGATTTGTTTGTTGTGACCGGTTTGTATCTGAGTCCAGATTTGTTGTACACGGCTCGTTGCGATCCAAGTACCATGTTTAGACACTTGGATCCCAAATCGAACTTTTCTAATGATTTATTGAGTCGGTCGACTTGGCCCTTCAATTTGAAATTCTCTTATTCAAGTCTTTCAACTTGAATTGAGGTTTCAACTTAAGTTGGTCAGTTGACTGACTCAAGTTGACTTGCTCCTTAAGGTGGTCAATTTCCTTACAGAGTAAGTCATTTTCGTTCTCGAATTTGGTTAACCTTTTGTACAAGCATTTAATAATCTTAAATAGTTTAGATTTGGAAAAAATTGTTACCAAATTTGAACCTTCGGGTTCATGGCTTTGCTCAGACTCTGCATCAGACTCATACTCGTACTCGCTATCGGACTCGGATCCGGATTCGTCGTTTTGTGCCATTAGGGCAAGATGACTTGAGTGCTTTGGTTCTTCCGTGTCGGACTCGGAGGAAGACTCGTTCCAAGTCGCCTAGAGTGCCTTCCTTCTCCGGTTCGGGTTGGGCTTCTTTTCGGTCAGGTTCGGATACTCGTTTCGAAAGTGACCCTTCTTGTTACACTTGTAGCAAATTAACTCCGATTTGTTTGGATTTGAGTTGGTCGTCACCTTCTTTGTATTTCTTCTGATCTTTCTCTTGAATATCCTTCGGACCATGTTTACTAACTCCTCTTCTTGAATATCCTTCATTTGTTATAAAAGAACTTAACTAAGATTACGAAAAAACCTTTTAAAGAAAGAGAAAAGATTTTTGAAAATTGGCTCGAAAAATAGTTAAGTTACTTTAGAGCGACCAGACTCTTATACCAATTGATGGATCAGTATAGCGATAGAGAGGGGGGGAGTGAATATCGCTCTTAAAAATCTTTTCAATGTTAGAGTTGCAACAGAAATAATAAAGCAACACAAAAGACACATTTCGGTTACTTCATTCGGAGCCTGTGTCGACTCCTACTCGAAGGCCCGCGATCCTTGATTGCACCGATGGGAATCTAATATGTCACAAGAATGTACAAGTACATATTTTCAATACAATCACAATGCAAGCTTAAACAGAAATATACCGACGTTGAAGATGAGTTCAAGTCGGAGACTTTTGATTCCGGAGCTTGCGCAGGTAGAAGTAGAAGATCACCGGAGCTCAGAGTTTTGGTGAAGAATTGATGCAGGAAAGTTGTCTTCGAGGTGTTTATATAGGCTTCGTTCGGTCGACTAAAAAACCGTTCAGTCGACTGATTATATCGGTTGACCAAACCTCCTACCGGTTAACTGATCGCGTCGTTTTCCTTTTTCTCCGAGATCCGATCATCGTCATTAAGTGTTCGTTCGACTGAACCTCCTATTCAGTCAACCGATCCTCTAATACTGCCTTGTTTGCTTCAATCCGATCTTCAACATTAATTATCATTCAACATTAATTATCATTAATTGATCGGTCGACTGATCCCTAGGTTCAGTCAACCGATCCTCTGAGTTTCCTTTTCGCCGTGAGATCAAATCTGCAAGTGCTATTTCCAAACTTGGATCGGTCGACTGATAAGCTTGTTCTGTCGACTGATCCCTCCGAAGTTGGTTCCTCATTTTGTTCGGTCGACTGAGTCGATCAATCCTTCCAAAATGACGAAACCTGCAAAACAAAGTTAGCACAATATATAGCATACCTGCATCACAAAGTTGACTCAATAGAATGTAAGTATGAGTAATAAAAGACAGTAGGACCTGTTTTGATCTAAACTTGGAAACCTTCTCGGTTTCTTCTGTTGGATCAGTGACATAGGGTTTGTCCCTTGTGAGGACACGACCTCCCGTCGCTCCACTCCAATTGTTTACCTCAACCTTACCTGCCAAACATCTGGTCCTCTCGACCTGTTTGGATTTTTCTGCTTAGCACTAGATCAGCTCACCGGGGCTTCCTCTGCCAGATATCATGTCCTCGACCTATCTGGACTTTTTGCCGCCAAGTGTTAGGTCCGCGACCCACTTGGTCTTCTTGCCTGCTTCCACGATCGCTAAGTCTGCCTAGCCACGACTAGGACTTTCCCGGTTGAGTAAACAACCTACACATTCAAGCAGCTCATCAGATCATAACAAGACTTAACTTGAACCTTTGACAACATCAAAACTCAGGTTCGATTCTAGTGCAACCTGCACCAACAATACCATCCAAAAGAATACATTAGTTATTGTATGTCTTCTTGTATCCAATTTCTTTAGAGTAGATGTTAGAATATTACTCAGTTCCTGTTTAACATCTTCTCACCTCTCAAAGAAATATCATAATTTACTCGGTCTCTCTCCCAGTAATGATTTTTCAAATAAGTATTCAAACCTTAATTAATCCATCACAAGTTGTCAATTTATTTTCTGAATTTAAGAAATCCATAATGTTTTCAATTTGAGGAGAGTTAAGGAAGAAGATATGTTATCTATTTGAAGATCTCATCAACTTGTGTCTTTGCCAATTGCAATCGTCAAGAATTTCAGAGTAGTGTCTCAAGATTGTACCAGTAATGGTATCTTTGTCCAGTGTGTACTAGTAATGGTATCTTTGTTCAGTGTTTTTTATATTTTATTTTTGTATTTATAGGGTGCTCTACTTTTGTGATAAGCCAAACATAGATAATAAAGATTCCAATTTAAAGGGGAGTGGTACGAGTTATCACTTTTAATAATTATTGTTGTAGGTTTAGTCCTAAATGAGGTATTTAGTAATTAGGTGCTATTTCTGGTCTTGTGATCATGGAGTTGCTTGTCCAAATTATTTGCAGTTGGCTACATTTGTCTGAATTATTTGGAGTCGGTTTCATGAGTTTTCTTTCATTTTATTAAGCTCTATGCAAGGCGTATATCACTAGGAATGATGGTCTAGCCTTATGAAAATATGAAAAATAGGATTCATGTTTATAGGTTTGTAGTTTAGACAATTTTAACATTGGATATCTAGACCAAATGCTAACATCAACCTTTGTCATCCAAGCTTGAGATTGACATTTTATGTTTGAGTCTCATATATATGGTATAATAGTTTTATTTTTAATATAGTGATATTTTCCCTCTCGACTTTTACAAAATGAAAGTTAAAAATCTATTACTCAAAAATTTAATGTTACACTGATTCCCCTATTTTACTATTTTGGGAATCCCTAAGCTAAACTTTTTATGTTTTTCTTTTTATTCCCTTGGAGAATTCTTCTAATAATTTGTAGAAATACGGTGTTGGTCTTTTCTTTAATCTTTGCACAATCATTAACAAGAGCTTATTGGTCCAATAACCAAAGTCTCTTCATTCTTTCCCTTTATCTTTTCAACAATATAATGCATGGTTTGCCAATTTTTTAGTGCCTAAGTTAGACTATCGCTATATTTTATTTTTTTTTATTATAATGTCATCTGTCATTTAACTGCTCTTCATTTATCTAAGAGATAACGACTTTGTCAATTTTAAAGCATGTTCTTTTAACTAATAGTTTCATGTACTTCATGATATAGCTCTCTTGAAGTAAAACTTTTCCTTCTAAACTTCTCATGAATTGACTTTATCACTGTTCTAGTCTTGTTCTCCAAGTCCACAGTCTATTAATATTATCAATTACTTCATTTCAAACATTTTCTATTCAGTCTTTTAAAAAAACCTACATCACTATCATTTCTCATTTAGATTCCATTTTATCCATTTTTATGAGTTAAACTTATACTAAGCTGGTTTTACAATCTCCAAATACTTGTATTTACTTTTCTCCCATTCTTACTCTTATGCATATTCAAATATTTGCCCTTAACTTTAAGGTTTCTGTTGATACACATGAATGGAATGGAATGGAATTGAATGAGATTCAGATTGGGATTGGAATGAACTGAAATGAAAAGGATTTGATCCATTCTGTGTTTTTGTTTAGTTTGAATAATAGAACGATATAACTACTAGAAAACTTTAATCTATGTAGCCCTTTTGTTCATCTAATTTTTTAACCAACCTCAATTGTTTGACACACTCAGTTTGATCGATCATATATATGTTTGACTTTGTTAGTCCCATTCAATACGTCCAACACATTTAATTCACTCGTCTATCTAATCCAATCAGGTCAATTCACTTGATTGGCTTGGCTTATCTGGATCAACATGACAAGCTTGACCTGCTCGCTTGGCACATTCCACTCATTTAAATGATTCTTAGTGAGTTACCAACAATTAGTAGGTAATTCCTTGAGTAATAGGAATATTTCTGTGAGCTTTCTCAGTTCTGTTATGTTGAATGATCATTGTTTGCAGTGTCCTGAATTTTCGTTTTTTGGTTTGATTTCTTCCAGGTGGCTGTTGCACTTTCACATGCTGCCATCTTAGAAGAGTCAATGCGGGCTCGTGATCTGCTCATGGAACAGAATGTTGCTCTAGATTCAGCTCGTAGGGAGGCGGAAATGGCAATTCGTGCTCGCAATGATTTTCTAGCTGTCATGAACCATGAAATGCGGACTCCGATGCATGCGATTATTGCTCTTTCATCTCTTCTTCTAGAGACTGAGCTAACTCCAGAACAACGGCTAATGGTAGAAACGGTGCTAAAAAGTAGCAATCTTCTAGCTACACTTATAAATGATGTTTTGGATCTTTCTAAGCTCGAGGATGGGAGCTTCGAGTTAGAGATTACAGTTTTCAACCTTCATGCAGTTTTCACAGAGGTCAATTCATATGATTTTGTCTAATCTTTGTTTATTAGCTATCAATATTTAGTTGAATTACCACATTATAAAGGTCACTAATTTGATAAAAACCAATACCTAACATTCATGTTCAGTTGATGGATTTGCCAATTAAATTGCAGGTCACTAATCTGATAAAACCAATAGCCGCTGTGAAGAAGCTCTCTGTTTCCGTGACATTGGCATCAGACTTGCCCTTGTGTGTTGTTGGCGATGAAAAACGGCTCCTGCAAACAATACTGAATGTTGCTGGCAATGCGGTTAAGTTTACAAAGGAGGGGCATATATCAATCATAGCATCTGTTGCCAAACCAGATTCATTCAGAGACCCTCGGGCCCCTGGAGGAAGGGCCCCTGAATTTTCTCCAGCTATTAGTGATAGACATTTCTATCTGCAAGTGCAGGTACA
>JBAMIE010000036.1:1928222-1940892 GCA_037177295.1 Kaempferia parviflora | reverse complement strand
ACAGTTTTGCCCTCGGGGCTATGGTGCAGTGGTAAGGGCGTTCAATTGTCTCCCATGCACCCACGGTTCGATTCCTAGCTACGGCGTATTTGCAGAGATTTTTCCTCCAAACGGGACTCGCAACTAAGGGACGCTGGACTGGGCCGTCCACCGCGAGCGCTTCCCGATTTACCCTGGTGGCCGGTGGGAAACTTCCGTGCGACCGGGCCGGCCACCCCAGAGAGAGTCAATGAGGCTAACTGGGTTTATCTTTTTTTTTTTTTTTTTTTTTGTCTTGTATATTCCTTTTATTGAGCTCAAAACTTTGTTCATTTACAATCCTAGTGAGGAGCTATATAATGCGTGTCATCAACTAATACAAATAGAAAATATAGCACTCGAGATAACATATCACTTGTTTATTTAACATTTGCTATTGAGAAAGAGCTTTAAATGCCTAGTTGTCAAAGAAATAATTTATAAACATAGCTATTTCAAGTGTATATAGAGGGAAATCACCTACCTTGATTGTGTCTAATATCCAAATCAAGTAGTGTTTTTTAGTCAAACTTAATTCATTGTGCTTTCAATCTTGTCTTAGTTTAGATCTATTTTTTAAAATTTATTTTTGGGGTTTATAGTTGACATTTTTTATTTCTTCTGCTCAAAAGCAGACAATTTTGATGTGGGCTAGCTAGGAGACTCTATCTATATATTAAGTTGGGGTGTTAAAAGTTAATGACACTAAAATGAATTTATATATTAAATTTGTTTTTTTTTTAATTTGGCATTTGTTTTTAGTTAATTTTATTAATGCATGGGCTAGCTAAGAGACTCCTTTATCTATATATTAAGTTGGGGTGTTCAAATTTTTAATGACACAAATGAATCTATATATTAAAGTTGATTTTTTTTTAATATGGCTTGCATTTGTTTTTAGTTAATTTTATTGATGCATGGTTATCAGGGCATTTGCATCAACCACTCGGCTGAGATTATAACTCTTGTGGTTGGATTTTATTTTATTTTTTTTTCTATTTTCACAGTTATAAAACTAGATTCAAAGTATGAAAAAGTTTCAGAGGGTCAATTGGTCAAATTGTAAATCAAACAGAGAATTGGTGCTAATTGTAGAGTTGTAAATAAACTAAATATTGGTGAGCAAGCTGTGTTCGTCTCGTAAAAAGTTTCTTTATGTTCGTTCAACATGCTCAAGGACAATTAAATCAACAAGGTTGAACAACTAATTAAATTAAATGGACAAACTTGAACACATGTGTTCAGTTATGAATAATGCTCGCAAATAAATCTTGTGGACCATATTCATCTACAAAGCTCTTATCCAACTTATTAATAATCTTATAAATAAACAAAAAGCCTTTCTAAACGAACAAATCAAATAAACTTAAAAATTTAAAAGCTTCAAACAATCAAAGAAGCTCGAATTAACACCTTGATAACATCTAAACGAACCAAGTATGAACCTAGGCCAAGCTCAGAAAGAAAAAAAAGCTTGAACAACTGCTTCTGCGCCTTGGTTAATTTTAAGCTTGCTTTGGCTTGGCTTGGGTACCTTAGCAAACAATCTTAACCAAGGCTTCGTTCATTTACAGCCCTTGCTTGCTATTTGGTAGGACAAAACTTTGTAACCTATCCAATTGCTATTTTAGTTACAATATTTATATCTCTGCACGACCAATATAAATATATCAAATATACTAGAACCTAGAATGTAAATATTAATATGAAGACATTTTATCATCAAATATTAGAGTTTCTAATTAGGCCATCTAATATTAAGGGTAGATAATTAGGGTAGTTGAATGAAAATTAGGTCTTTTGTTTTTTGTTATTGGTTGTCCTAAATAAGACATCTGTCCTATCTAATATTAGAGTAGGTAAATGGACATTTTGAAAAAATTTAGGAGCATAACAAAACTGGTTGAGTTTCTCTGGAATTGGTGGCTGTCCCGATTTGATAAAAACTGTCTTGTTCTTTTAGATTGTAACTTGGTTTGAATGCATATCTGATCTGATTGAACTGGCCATTCTGGTTTGTATGACTGCTATTTTCTAGTTTTTACTACTGAAGACTAGGGAACATTTTTTTGTCTTTGGGTGTCAAGCAATAATCAAACCCACAGAAGAACTGAGATCTGGCATTTGGATAAAATGCAATTGTTAGATTTCTACTTTCTTTTACATTCTCATTCTGATTTTATCTAATTTTATATTTTATTAATTTACTTAATCAATTTATGGTTCAGTTTATACTCAATCTAAATTTACTTTATTGATGGAATTTAGTTATGTGCATAAATTATCTTCAACTCTTCTTTTATTCAAAAAAGGTTTGCTATTGCTGAGATTCTTCGGAAAATGTATGGTATACAACATGATTGGAATTCATTACCTCAAATGCCAAATGATGGGGATTCATGGTCTGTTACAAATAGCTGGGTTTTGCCTACAAGGTCCTTCCTGGAGTTCGTAATGTTTTCCAGGTACGGGTTCATGTGAAAATATTCATTTTCCTATTTTCATGTGCATATGCACATTTAGCAAATGATGTTTGATCATCAATTTTCTAAATATTTCATGGTGATAAGTAATCCATGTTTCTTATTTTTGAGGTGAAAAATTTAAAATTTTTTATTTACATGATCAATGTATCAGAACTAACTTATTCAAATTGATTTAAGGTATTTGGATATTATAAGATCCATGCTAAGAAGATAATGACAAAGAAGAGGCAAATTGGAGAATAAGTGTATTGGTTTCCAATGTAGATTCTACTCTTTAATTCTGCATCTTAAAATGGGGATTCATACAATATATTTAGATAACAACAGATCTCTTACCTAAGTTCTTTGTCATTTTAGATTAGAATACGCTCTCACTCTCTTAGACTTTAACATGGTGAGAGATGGACCCTCACCTCTAAAACAATAATGGATGAAGGTGAATGTCCAAGCATGAATTTTTCAATATAATGAAATGTAAAATCAAATCTAATCAAATAATCATTTACTTTATTTTCATGATCATGATTGGCTTTTGATTGTTGTAACTTATTTCTAATCAGCTTTCTTGATTGCAGTTGATTGCCAATATTTGTTGCCTTTCACCATGTAATTGATCCCAAATGATTGGGACCCTGCTTGTTATATTTATCCCAACTATGTCAGCATTGCTTCCTAAATAACGGAAATCATTTTGGAAAAATACAACAATGGCTGCTAGAATCATACCATGTGTCTAATATATGACCTAGTTCCTGAGCCATATCATTTTTCTGTTATAGGCTGTATTGTTTTTGGTTCTTATCCATGATTATTAGTTGGAACCAACATGCAATTTTTCATGTGATTATAGAAAAATCCCACATTACCAACCCGATAATCGTTTCTTTTACATACACTTGCATCACAAAGTTGTAGCGCTTTTATAGGAACTAAATACTATATCTTCTAATTTTTATGTCTACCCAAGCTCATTCACCAAATTATAAGTCAGCACATGAAAGTTCAAACCAAACTTGAATTTGGAACTCCTACTGATCCTGCTAACTGTATTAACTAATATTTTGTAGATTATCAAGCAAAATTCCCAGTTTCTGACTAGTTATTGTTCTCGTGAATAACTAAAAATTTCAGTTCTAGCTGATACATCTATTTATGTCCATCTATGAGCTAGTTCGCTCTAAATCATGTAGGACTTGCTCTTCCATTGCTGATCCATATTACATAGAAGTTTGGTAGACAAGAATTTCTAATTACAATTTCCAATGGCATTCTCTGATCTGCATTTGTTTCTTGTAAATTTTCAGAATGTTTGTTGATGTAATGGATAGGATGATTTATGATGAACACCGCACTAGTGGGCATTGTTTTTTAAGCATATCCAAGGTAATATTTGGTCTATTAACTTCAATCATTTATTTTGCTAATCTCTATGTAATTGTATAATTTGAGGAAAAAAATATTGCATCATCATAGAAGAGACACATAACATGTATATAAAAAGCTCGATCTAAACGATCTAAAAGCTCGATTCTTTAACACGCCTTTTAAGTTATATTTGGTTTGTTACATAAACTAGATTAGTATTCACAAACCAAACATTAAACACATGTCCATCATGAGTGCAAAAAACATAAATTTGCACCTATGCGAAACCAAACTCTGACAGAGCATGTAAGCTGTAAATGGCACATTAACAAAGAGGTAGCTAGATCCCAAAAATCACTTTTTCTTATGGTGCAAGAACACGAGGTGCAAGAAAGAATTGATTTTGTTAGTATTTTAGTGACCTCAATCTCATAAACTTTTTCAAGTCCATTGGCACTGCTGTTTCCTGTTACTTTGGCTTGTACCTCTCTTTTATTTCGTTCCTTGAATAGCAAATGATGATGCTTAAAAAGAAAATTTTGTCCAATTCAAGATGGTATCAGCCAAAAATAGGCCTTGTCTCTTATGGAATAGCTGAATCTGTGTTGGCACAAACAACAGAGTGACATCTTGTGCCGACACAATATTGATACGGGTCCATGTGGTATTTTGGCTGTCTCAAGCAAGCTTGCCCATTAGTGGCGGATGCAGGAGTGTAATTTTTGGAGGTCAAATTAACAGCAACGTTGTCCAAAGTGGCAAGTTACTAATCATTTTGGGGAGTCCAATTAATTCGGTTTGTATCATCCATAAGCGTGTACTACCATGTTTTCAGTTGCCAATAATTTGCAAGCTTTAGGCTAAATGCATTAACATTGCCCACTCTACAGGACGGACATTGCTATTCCCGCCTTCTGGAGCTGCTTGTGAATGTGTGGGCATATCATAGTGCTCGGCGGATGGTGCATGTAAACCCAGAGTCTGGTGCTATGGAGGAACAGCACTTGCTGAAGAACAGGAGAGGCCAGATGTGGATCAAGTGGTTCTCCTACGCAACTCTAAAAGCCATGGATGAGGATCTTGCAGAGGAAGCTGATTCTGACCGTCCTTCCCGGAGATGGCTGTGGCCTTCGACTGGTGAGGTAGTTTGGCAGGGTGTATACGAGCGCGAGCAGAACATGAGGCACAAGCAGAAAGAGAGACGAAAACAACAGAGCAGAGATAAGATTCAAAGAATAAAGAAGAGGGCGAGGCAAAAGACACTCGGTAAGTACATCAAACCATCTCCGGATGACGTTGTCGATTCTAACACTACTGAAGTCCGGTGACCATTGGCATGGGAAGAAACCATTTGGCTATTATTATTTTGCCAAGTTTTTTTTTTTTTTTTTTTTTGGTTAATTGTGGGCTCTGTTTCCTCTTTTTTTTTTTTTTTTCCCCCTTTTTGCTTTGGGATCTTAGCGAGTAGCCTATCAACTGTTGGCTTGTTTATTAGACCATTAATTGTCTCTACTCAACTAAGTGTTACTGCTATTTGTAATAAATATATAAATAATTAAAATTTTTCAGCGAAATTCATAAGCTAAAATGTCCAAATCAACCCGCAAATTGGTACTTCTCGTTATTTGTTTTGTATCTTAAACTCGAAGAATTCAAAAAGAGAATGTAGGAAATCCATTTAGGCTTTCAAAATTACATTAGTTCTTATTTTTTTTTAAAAAAATGAGATACACCATATGGGACATAATTACTTTGGTGATAAAAAAAAAATCTTAGTTTCTGTCTTTGATCCATAAGGCTCTACCAATTAGGCATAAGGGTTTTATACTGCACAAGAGGGAGTCTATCCTTGATTTGCAACCGTCCATGGGCACCAGAGCACAAAGCTACATCAACATAATGCTTGACCTCTACACAATTGTAGTCTATGCTAGCTGTCCACCTCTCGGCTGGAAGAAGTTATATGCCTCAGAGGTGCCCCGTTGGTTTTGTGTGTCCTTGGTCTACAATCATCCCCGTTGAGTTTGTGGTCTACAATCGCCCCCGTTGAGTTTGTGTGTCCTTGGTCTATAATCGTCTGAGTTGTACTTCAACATAATGCCCGACCCCCACACAATTGTAGTCCATGTCAATTGTCGACCTCTCAGTTGGAAGAGGTCGTATACTCGTATGCCTCTGAGGTGCAAATGTTCATCTTGTGCGTACCAAGAATCGAGCAAGGTGTTACTACTTCCTCTATTGTGCTTGAGCGACTCAGAATAGTGTCTTGGACTTGCAATAGGCATCTGACAAATGGACACTCTGATGTCTTCATCTGTCAAGTGCATGTTGTCTTGCCCTAAGTATACGGTGAGTCCTTTCGTTGGATGCCCCTCAAGGCACGAATAGGTAATGTTGAGTTCCCGACATGAAGGGTTCCTCAATCCATAACCTTCCACTTGGAGGCATGGAGTCGAAGATGGAGAACAAGTTACGGCCCAACAAGCTAGCATCACTCTAGATCTTCTTTGAAGAGCTAGCCTCAATGAGTTGAATGATTAAGTGACAACATATTACTTTAATGACAACAAGTGGAGGCAAGGCTTAGAGAATCACTTGAACCTTGGAGCATATAGAAATCAGATTTGGTGAGATCTATGGATTGGAGAGTCAAAATGTCGCAATTGCTTGATTACAAAAGGAGTCGAGTTACTGGAATTCCAATGCCAAGGCTAACTAGACAATATAATCATGATGAGAATGATATTTTTTTAGAGCATTGATGATAGATCTTCCATGGCAGATCTTGTCATACTAAAGTTGGTTGTCCAAGAGATGAAGAATCCTTCATTTTAAGATAGAAGTGATCCAAAAGTATATTTGGAGTGAGAAAAGAAAGTGGAGCTAGTCTTTGATTGCCACAACTACTCTAAAGAGAAGAAGGTAAAACTTACTACAATTGAATTTATTAATCATGCAATTATTTGGTAGGATCAAATTATTCTAAGCTAGAAAACAAACCAAGAGAGATTCATTGACACTTGAGAAGAGATGAAATCTATTATAAGAAAGATGTTCATTCTATCACACTATTATCGAGATTTGTACCAATAGCTACAAAGTCTAACCAAAGAGTCCAAGAGTGTGGAGGAATACGACAAAGAGATGGAGATTGCTATGATTAGTCAATGTGGAGGAGAATCGAGAAGCAACCATTGGAGTTGCAGTATTATATGGAGTTTGAGGATATGGAGCATTTGTCCATGAAAGTTGAAAGACAACTCAAAAGGAAGGGTTCAACCAAACACGAGCAGAATTTTAGTTCATCCACTTGGAAATCTAGCTGAAGCAAAAGAGATGATAAAGTTACTTCAAGAGTAAGATCAATTTTTCTAAGAATAAGGATACAAATTCTATTTTGATCAAAGGTAAAAACTTATCCAATCTTTGAGAAATAGAGATATTAAATGCTTCAAGTGTTTGAAAAGGGGACATATTGCATCATAATGTTCAAACAAAAGAGTAATAATTTTGAGAGAAAATGATGATATTGAAATTGAGAGTGAGTCAAATGATGATAGTGACTTGCTACCATTGATGAAAAGTGATAGAGAGGAGTATCCAGTTGAAGGTGAAGCTCTTGTTACTAGGTGTTCTCTAAATGTGCAGAGTCGTAAGAAAATATCTTTCATACCCGTTGTCACATTAAAAACAAGGTATGTAGTATGATTATCGATGGAGGCTTTGCATTAATGTAGCTAGCACTGTTTTGGTTCAGAAGTTAAGGTCAACAAACATGTGTTAGTTTCATTTTTCATTGGTAAGTATCATGATGAGATGCTTTGTGATGTGGTGACAATGCATGTAGGTCATTTAGTTTTAAGTAGACCATGGGAGTTTGATAGGAAGGTCATGCATAATGAATTCAAAATAAGTATTCTTTTATGATGCATAGTAATCTTGTAACTCTTGTACCCATTTTTATCTCTTAGGCAAGTAGATGAAGATCAATTGAGGATTAAAAATGAGAATGAAAAAAAAATGATTGTAATAGAAAAAAATGAGAAGGAAAAAGAGAATGAAAAAAAGAAAAGAAGTGAAAAAAAGGAGGGTGAGAAAAAAAGAAGTGAGGATGAGAGGAATAGTAAAAAGAATTAAAAAGAAAAGAAAGAGAGGTTAAGAGAGCTTTTTATTCCCAATAGAGAATCTTTGTACTTTTGTACAAGGAAGTTTATTTCAATGCTAATAATCTTAACCCTATTTTGTCTAATGTTATTAAAAATCTCTTTTATAGGAATTTAATGATATGTTTTCTGATGAGAATCTTGATGGACACCAGATTGATTTCATACCAGGAGCCACAATTCCTAATTGGCTAGCTTATGAGAGTAATTCCAAGGGTATAAAAGAGTTTCAAAGAGTTGATAAGAAAAAGAGTTATGAATAAGATTATCAGTATTATCATCCTATTTCTAGATTCAATGATATGTTGCATGATTCTTACATTTTCTCTAAAATTTACATGAAGTCTAGTTATATGAATGAAAATTACTTAGAAGACCAAGAACAACTTGCATAAATGGTTAGATATGTCATTTGGAAAAATTAATATTTTCATTAGGTTAATGAACCATATCTTGTATGCCTATATTGGAAAGTTTGTTCTAGTATATTTTGATGATATTTAGATTTATAAAAAAACTTAGCAGAGCATCTTAATCATTTATAGAAACTTCAACTTGCTTTGCGAAATGGGAAGTTCTATGCTAACATTCAGAAATATTCTTTTTACACTCACTAGATTGTGTTTCATGGTAATATTGTTAATTATAAGAGAATAGTGGTTGATAAAGAGAAAGTTAAGCGTATTTATGAATGACCAATACCAAAAACCATAACAAAGATGTATTTTTAATGGGTTGGCTAGTTTCTATAAAAGGTTGGTTACGAACTTTAGTACACTATCTACACCCTTGAATGAAGTTGCTAATAATGTTGAGTTTTATTGGGGTTGTGATTTATCTTTCAATTTGCTTAAAGAGAGGCTAAATTTTACATTATTATTTGCACTACTTGATCTTACTAAAACTTTTAAAATTGAGTATGATTCTTTAGGATTGGATATTGGAGTTGTGCTAATGCAAGAAGGCAAGAAGGCCAATATTTTGCTTAACTTAATGGGAAGCTTCGTGAAGCAGCTTTGAGCTATCTAATTTGTAATAAGAAGATGTATAATTTGATAAACACCTTGGAGACTTGATAATATTACTTAAGGCCCAAAGAGTTTTTCACAGTGATATTTGAACATGGGGTTGACTTTGTGTTCATTTGAGAAAGGATAGATTTCTTGTTAACGTCATACTAAGTTGCATTCAAAAGGATATGAACCATTTCAAATCATTGCTCGAATCAGTGATAGTGCATACAAGCTTAACTTGCTAGGTGAGTATAATGCAAAAAAATACATTTAATGTTTATGATCTTTCACTACAAAAAAAAAAAGAAAAGGATTCTGGGACAAATTTTGGGATGAATCTAAAAAAGAAATCTAGATTTGTCGCCAAAAATGTTGCACATTTGTGAAGAACCTGCAGCAAAAGAAAACATTTTTTCACATAGATTTGTGACCAAAACAGATTTTCATAGCAAATCTACGATGAATCCTGATTTGTTGCAAAATTATGATAAGTTGTGATGAAAATATTTTTGTTGCAAAACTCTAAATTTTTTGTCAGCATCTCCTTGTTTTTACTTTTATCATGTTTACATATCAAACATAGAACACATCTAATAATCAACACATTCTACAATTAAACATATCCAACACATCCTATTAACATTCAAAGAAGTCATTCAAAATTAAACACATCATATTTATACACAATTAAACAACACCCAAACAACAACAAGTACAATAAGTCATAATATATATCTAAATATATCAAAGTTCAACAAGTCATAATATATATCTAAATAACAAATCTAAGAAGTCATCCAAAGGATAAAAAAAAAACAAAATCATCATGCCTTAGGTGCTTCTTTCGCCTTCTTCCATTCTTCTTTCATGTGCTAAAAACAAACAAACAATAAGTAACATTTATAACAAAAAAATATGTCTAACATATCAATGATATCCATGTCTAACATTTATAACAAACAAAACTTAAATCATCATCATAATATATCAAGGGCTTAGAATACAAAAGATATCATTCATCCTTAATTGCATGAAATATATACATACACGAAACTTGTAACTAAGCGTAACAAAAAAAAATGTATGGGTCATGTAATCAAGAATACATGTATCAAATGCTCCATGATATAATAAAAGTATCGAAACCTATATAGCTAACTTTGCATGGATTAATAGTAGGCAAGTCAAAAATATGCAAACCATGGCATAACATGCAAAGTATCAAGGTAAAATAAAAATATAGAAGACACTATAATATAACATGCAAAAAAAAAAAAAAAATCATAACATAAAACTTAATAGGTAAAGACTTACTTACTCCAATATGGATTTACCATCCATATTCAAAAAACAAAATTAACAATATTAAAAAATATATAAAAATAAACTCAATCAAATAATAAATTTTCATACAAAAGGAATTCATAAAGAATCACCACCAGTCCACCACCATCATCATCATCACCGGAACCGGGAGGAATCTGACTTGTAGTGGGACTAAATAGAAGATGTCGTAAAATCAAGTCCTATTGTTGGCGTATTTCTTGCACTTCTTGATCCCTTTTAGATGCCTTTTAATTGTCTAACCTCTTCAATTAAGTTATATATGAGTTCTTACTGCTGGTGAGGAGGAAGAAGATGTATGACCAACTCTATATGAGTTCTGCTCAAAGAACCCATTCCCAATATACTTCTTCCCCCCTTTGCGACCCCCTCCCCCCACTCACCTATAGCCATAAATCTAAATCATTACAACAAATGCTTTAGACCCCTCAATATTATCACCAGCATCACCTGAACATCTCTGTGCTGCCTCTAGCTTTAACATATTTATCCTATATTGTAATACAAAAAATTAAAATAATTTTACAATAACAATATTTTAGGAATGCAAGAATATAAAGCTAGAGCAGGTACATAACTAATAGAATCTAAGTTATAAATTAAGATCCAAAAATTTATCCAAACCTTGATTGTTTTAGCTCTGTCCCCTCTAAGTCTTATCTTTGTTCGTAATGTACGGGTGAAAGTATCTATAAATACAGGCTCCTTTCCCATTTCTTTGGTTAAAAAAAATGATTAAAAATAATTAAATAGTGTGAAATAGATTAAGAAAATAGTGAGAGAGTTAAAAAAAAATTACCAATCTACGTCTATATGCTCATCGATATTGATAGAGCCTCCCACATATATCGCAGACATGTCTCCAGAATTAAAAGATTGATTTGTTTTATTCTGGTGACTTCTTAATTTAGGCTCCTTAATTTATCAAAAATTAAAAATCCTAATCTAATTGTTCTCAATGATGAATGGTGGTTTTTCTCCATTGTGTTCACATTATATAGTACATAGTGAATGTGATCGCCACATTTTTTCTTGAAAACACTCCTTATTTCCAACTCATCACTAGGGTTCCAAGTGAATGATCACTGTGATGGAAAAAATAATTATTTATATAATCACTTTTATTTAAGATATAAAATGAAGGAGATATACCCTAAACTCACACCACCATATATAGCTCTCTTGTCCGTCCTGGAGTGCTTGTATAACTCATCGAGTACCCTCTCCAATGGTTATTCATGATTTTATTAATCTTGTGAATAACACGGACAGATTATCAAATATATCATAAAATTATAAACAAAAAATGTTAAATAATTAAGATAGTTGAAAAAACATATTTTGATTTTACTTACGAATCTCCACAAGGGGCTATTGACTGTCTAGTGTCTGGCTTCTCAGCACTTGAGTGTCTAGAAGGAACAAAAGTGGGTATTGGTGTTGTACAACTCGTAAGAGCATAGTTGTCGTCAAGTAATAAAATATCGATTTCACAGGGACTATTGATTAAATACTAGTTGACGTCACATATTAACATGAAGGTTGTTTGTTGAAGGTTTGTGAGCTAAAGCTGAAAAAGAGAGATGATCTTAAGAGGGGATGAACTTAGGGAGTTTGTTTTTAGGATTTTGGTTTCACTATAATGTTAGTTGATATTATGAATTGTTCATCTCTTAATCTCCATATTTATGCTCTTGTATGCTCCCCCGGTTCATACGATCTAGATTACTCACTACACTTATTAACATGGAGTAAAGAACAACCCATTAAACTCTACTTAGATTATCCCTTATAGAGAATTGCCTTCCTTTTCGAGGCGACGCCTTCAAATTGGCCAGGGTAAGTGGATTACCCCTTCTCATAGGCTCCATCAATTTATCCAATCTAGGGTGTCCCCTCTACGGGATGAGAAATCCTTCACATCTCTATGTATTCTCCACACACATTTTATCAAACACATTCAAGGCACAACTGATGCACATCAAGAAGCGGTTCGTAATAATGTACATCAAACGAGTGATTCTTTGTCACTCCCAGAAGGGCCAATTACAAGACTTCGGGCCAAGAATTTCAAGGAAGCGCTAAATGGGCTAATCAAAGAATTTTGGGTTGACTATGAGCAAGAAGAGACCAAGATAAGCCCAAGTGCTAGTGGAGGCCTAATCCATGTGATAGGGATTCATAATAATTAAAGCTTTAAATGTGGAAATGAAGAGTCATGCATGGACATTAATGCTTTAAATGGGGAAATGAAGAGTCATGCATGGACATTAAAGCTTTG
>JBAMIE010000036.1:1908386-1920751 GCA_037177295.1 Kaempferia parviflora | reverse complement strand
TGAGATGGCAAAGTTTGAAACTCAAAAGGGCAATTTTTTTATATTTTAAAACTTTTAGAGGTGTTATTGAGAAAATGGAAAATGTTTGGAGCAAAATGGAAAATCTGAAGACGCTTTACTAAATTGTTGGAATTTTGGGGTCTCTGGGAATTTAATTGCCCGATAAAAACGTCCTCCTTTTCGGTTCTTGCCCTCGTTTTACTCTCTGGCGACATTCTTATCGTGTTCCAGCGGGCTAGTCGAATTTGGGGATCGTTGCCTGGAGATCCGGTGAACGCGATCTGACCTCGTCGGTTGCGGGCGGCTGCCGGCTTATCTATGAGCGTCGTCTTACGGACCGGAGGAGGTCGGAGATTGGGAGCTGCCTGCCGGCGAGCGGTGGCGGATAGATGCCCTTCTACAGAGATCTAAGGTTCTCGGGGGCTGCGCTGCTTCTGGTAATTCTCTTCGGGCCCGTGGTCGCCTTCGTGGTGCGCCGGCGATGGCGCCTGGTGACGACGCGGCAGGAGGAGGTCCGGCGGTTGGCGTATCTTGCGGCACAGGAAGCCGCGCTGGCGGAGATGGAGGCGATGGCAGCCTACTCAGTCACATCTTCTGTGGGCGGCGCGTATTCCTATTCCTATTCCGCTTCGGTAGCTAAGGAGCTCACGGCTGTGCCGGAGTGTGCTGTTTGCGCTATCCCTGCCAACTCGAGGTGTGCCCGATGCAAAGCTGTCAGATATTGGTAAGTTAAACTGAGTTCTTCTTTCTTCAACTAAATCTTGGACTTTTTATTTTATTTTTAGGTTTTTCTTTTCTTAATTCAACTTCACGCTCATTATTTGGTCGCTTTAGTTTCATGGTTTCAGTGTTGATTTCAAATGCTGGCGTGTAAAAGCTGGAACCTCGATTGATCTAAATGCCTTTTTTTTAGTCATTATCTTATTCTGAATCCATGTTGAGGGAGTTGAGGATGTTTATACTTATATGTGGGTTTTGGAATATTTGTTAACTTACCTATGACCAAATGTGATTCAAAAGATGCTAACTTAGAGTTCAAGAAAAAACTGGCGCTACCTATGAGTCACATTAAATATCTTGCGACCTTGTTTCTTAGCCTAAATAAAATCAACTCAATAGACCTAGAGATGTTGGTGACATAGTGGATGTTGTTGCCATTTCCCATCTGTATTCTCCTTTATTTCATCAGAGGCTCCTAATTCTCATACATGAAGCTTTCCAAAGAATAGTTCTTTGAACTTACCACTGCCTATTGATTTTAGTCATAAAAGTAAGGTAATTTTACAGATAACATCACATGTCTCATTGACGACCTCCTTGGTCTCATCTAAACAAAATTTAGTAGTGTTGAATAAATCAAATTAGGATATATGTTTTACATCTCCAGATATTTCCAATTTCTTCAGTTTTCACTGGTTCTGGAATGCTCTCAAATTTTCCCTTGGCAAATCCTTCTAGATTGGCTCCTACTCTATTAATTTGAACTGTCATCTTCTTCCTTGACTCAATTATTTTTTTGTAGAATGAGGAGCTAGGGAAAAACTAGGAACCAGTCAATTTTCATTTTCTTCAACCTTTATTTTGTAGAGGTTAATGTTTGTTCATTTGAACAATAAATCTGGTACTTTTGGACTTGCGCGCGCGCACACACACAGACACACATGCACACGTATATGCACGAATGTATGCTCATACATGTGTCATAGTTCTGCAATGCCCTTATTTACCCTTGGTAAATCCTTCAGGCTTCTCTTATTTTAGTGTCAATCCTATTATCTGCCTATGTAATTATTCCTTTAAGGTGGAACAAAGTGTAACCGTCTCTTGTCATTTAGCATTATCATAAAAATTTATCTGTTCATACTTCATACAAAGAAGACAATGGGTATGAACTGTAAACAGTTTTATTTCAACCAATTATTGGAGCCAGTTGAACTTTTTGATGAAAGACGTACTAATTAGTGGACTCACAAAGCTTATTTTTGAAACCAGATATTGAAACATTTACAATCTTATCTAACTCTTTGGTTAGGTCTGATCAGCTATCTTTATTTCTATTATAGATTTTCAGGATAACTTGAGCTGTATGGTAAGTTGATTTATTTTGGATGTTGCAAAAGCAAAGGATAAAGTTTTCCATTAAAAAAAAAAAATCTTTTTGACATTGTTTTTCCCCTTTTATTAGAAAAAGAAGCACTAAAGACATAATCATGCTGCAAATGGTTTTAATGCAGACATTTTAAAAGCATTTATATTTGACACTTCATAATGTTATGGATCAGAATATAATTTTTGTTTCCTTAGTATAACTGGTATTGATATTGAGCAATTTCCATGTGTATTTGTTTCACACTTATTGGTGGTTGGAAAAGTTGAAATATTATTCTTATGAGATTGAACTTCAAAATAAGAAGGTTTGCATTTATCCTGCTTCCAATTAGTTAAAAGAAAAATTCTCTTTGAAGAATGAAGGAGAAGTAGAGTAATACAAAGTCATGTGGTTGATATTTTGATCAACATTCATTTCAGCTCTGGCAGATGCCAGATTTTTCATTGGAGGCAAGGCCACAAAGATGAATGCCAACCTCCACCTGATAATGATAAGTATAACGGTGAAAACAAATTGAATTCTTCTGGTCGCAAAGGTTTGCATTCTGAACAGTCTGGTTTATCTGAGAAGAGGCTAGATCCAAAAGAGGATCTGTCAAAGGTTGAGACATTTTTTGAGAGGCCTTCTGCATCTAAAGTCACCTCTACTGCTAAGGAAATTGATGGAGGCAAACATCAGGATAACAGTTCTAAGGATATTTCTGCAAAGATTTTTTTCTCTGATTCATCATCTTCACCAACATTACCTACTCATTCAACATTATCTCAGACCATTGGTTCTCCTGATGCTCCTTATGCTAGCATGTTAATTCCGAATAATGTTGGTCCAGAAGAACCTCCTTCTGGTGGCTTTATATCAACTCCTGAGTTAGCTATGCCAAATCCTTTGTCCAGCACCACATCCGAGAGAGTTGATAATGGGTTTAATTCAAGTACATCGTCAGCACATGATTATCCTCCTGCGGCTGCATCATTAGAAGTAAGAGCTCATGCAGAAAGAAATGAGACAAAAATTTCAAAAAAAGAAACATCAAAGTCCTTAGCTTCAGCTCACTATTCTACTAATGGAGGTGCTAAATCTGTTTCATTCTATGAAAGCTCAAATGCTAATTCTCATAGAGCATCTTTTGGATCAAGAAATATTCCTTATGTAGCAAATGGTCTTTCAACATCAGTGAAACAAGTTGTTACTGAAGTTTCAAGGCACTATTCTTCAGAATTCGTAAGTGGTTTTGTGGTTCTTTTAAATTGACATAAAGGCATTTACATATCTGCATTCTAATAAACCAAAGTTAAGTTGCTTAATATCTCGTTTTAATTTTGCAGATGCTCTTTCCATATGATCTTTTCATCAAACTCTACAACTCTGACAAGATTGATTTGCATCCTTGTGGCCTTATTAATTGTGGAAACAGGTACACAACTTTCTGCTGGTCCACATGAACTCAGTAAAAATTTTCTTGCTCTAATTTTCCTCATTTTATTTCCACAAGAAACCTATAAGTGTGTCTTATCATCTCTCATCTGTTATCTAATACAATCAAGAAGTTTCTTTGAGCTTGCTTGTCGGTGATTTAGTGAATTGGTTTGCAACTGCTTGGACATGTGACAAAAAAAGCCAGGGTCAAGTTACTTGAATTGGAAATTATTTATCAATTACACTGATTTCTACATAGAAAAGTTATAATGCCAGTTTCTTGAGAAAAACAACAGATTAAAAAATGTTGGTAATGTTGTTGAGCAATTGATATTATCTTCCCTTGGTTCTTTGTTGGATAAGGCTACTGTGAGATATAACTTTTGTTTCATTGGTTTCTAAAGCCTTGTAGAGATCCTGCATGCATTACAAAAAAAAATTGTCACTAAATTGTCACTAAAAGCTTTGGTGACAATAAATTGTTATTAGATTTGTGTCTTAAATCTCGTTGTTAAAATTTTTAATGCTAGCATTAACTTCATCTACCACTGAATGTCCTATTAGCGACAACATTTTTCATTAATAGACAATCTATCCTATAATGTTGCCACTAAATGATACAATAATGATAAACGTTCAAGACAATATTTTTGTCACGTATATAATATTATCCTCAACTTTGTACTGAAAAAACTTTTACTGATTATATTTAATATTAGTTGTGGCTACAACCTCATTACCTTATCTCACAATTAAAGCTCATAGATGCTCTAGTTTAATGAGTTCAATATATTAGGATTGTGGTTCATTCCAAAGTATAGTTGAAGAATACATGGAAGATTCATGTATGCAACTGAAATACTTGGAGAATAGTTTGTACTTATTCTAATCAACCAGAAATAACTCATTGCCTTATCCTTCAAGGAAGATTGGTACATGCTCTGTCAGGTTTCAATATATTAGGACGATGATTTCTGGGATTCCCAAGGAAAGTAGAATATTTTACTCAAGCAAATAAAAAATGTTTTAGAGGACTGATTCATCCTAGCTTATTGTTCAGAGTTATAGCTTGTAGTTGTTGTCGTCAATTCTAAATAATTGATTATTCTGTAAGATCTTTTAATATACGTAAACTATGGGGTATGTTGTCATTTCATATATTAACTTTTTTCATTCAATTCAGCTGCATACGCATACTCGCCAGTAGTTTATTGTTGGATGTTTTGTCAAATTACACTAACAAATACCAACAATAAATTATCTGGAATACTCAAATCATTTTTAATTTTTTTTGATAAAATTTCCTACCTTTTTTTCCCCCTCTTTCTCCATGTTCTTCCTCTCCTCTCCTCATTCATCCTCCCCTTCTATTTTCTGTCATTGTTGCTTCTGCCACTACCTATCCTCTCTAGAGTAGAATAATCCAGTGACAAAGCTGCACTAGTTGTACTCAACTACCCTAATTCAATCATTAAAATAAATAATTTATCCGCTTCCTTATATTTTATTTGCAGCTTATGTTTCATGGTTTGTGGACTTTTGAATTGACACCTATATAAATATTTGACAGTGAATTGATCTCTTTGGATACTGCTAGTTTACTAGACATTTTAGGGACTACTATAGGTGATATCATATGAATGGCATATATTGTGCATGCTTACTCAATGAACCAACTTCCATCATCAAATATTTTTGTTTGTTAATTGCAGCTGCTATGCTAATGCTGTTCTCCAGTGTTTGACATTTACTCGGCCGTTGACTGCATATCTTCTTGAAGGTCTTCATTCTAAAACATGTATGCTCATACTCCACTTCTATTGTAATTTTTATGTTTTAATCTTAAAACTACCTTTTAAATAAGCTCATACTCCATTCTAGGTCCAAAGGAAGAGTGGTGCTTTACATGTGAACTTGAAAGCCTTGTGAGGACTGCAAAGGAAGGGAAATCTCCTTTATCACCCATTGGAATTCTCTCTCATTTGCACAACATTGGACGTAATTTTGGCCACGGACAGCAGGAAGATGCCCATGAATTTTTGAGGTGAGTTTGAACAGCATTAAACTCTATAAAAACACTTATGCTAATCCTCATGTTACCTTGTTACCTTGAGCTGGTCATGAAACCAATAAAATGAATGTTGATATTAACTCTCTATGTGCATAAATGGTTTATGGTATGCATATAGGTTTTGATAGGATAATTATCTTTTACTATCTTCATCCACGAAGATAACATTCTGTTGATAAATCTGAATTATTGAGCCATGAATTGTAATTACAAAATGCTGCTATTTGATATAAAATCTATTAACATTATTTAATGTCATCGCGTATTCACAACAGGTGATATATTCCATTGTATTTTACTTGTGCTATGTTCACGAAGATAAAATCATGTTGATAAGTCCGGATCATGAATTATTATTTGGAATAGGCTATTACGTATTTGCATGATTTCATATATTGTGGTTCTTTAGATCAGAATGGAAATATTCCTCTGTGAACTTGTCCTCATTCTTCTATCCTTATTTGGAGTCATGATTTATGGAAAAAAAAAATGATCACTGAAATCTTGTGAAATAACTAGTGTACTTTTGATTACATTGTGCTAGTCAAAGATTTTGATATTGGATTATTTTTATCATGCAACTTTCTTTTTGCATGACATGTAACATTGTGTGATACCACACTGCAAATTGTGCGATGCACATACTATTTGCACATGGGGGATGTAACATTCTAAGTTCTTCCTCCTACCCATTTGGTCCTATTGGGATTTACATTGTTGTGTGAAGTTTGCTTGCTCTTATTGTTTCAACTTTCAAGCACAGTTTGTAAATCATGTTGCTGATTGTTGTATTATGAGTATTCTTTTGTGAACTAAATTGAACTTTATGTTGAATAGAAATTTTGTTCTAGCTAATATACTGTAACAATATGCTTTCTTTTTCATAAATGGTGGTAAGCATCTATGAGCTTTTTTGTTAATATATTTTGGCAGGTATGCTATTGAGGCCATGCAGTCTGTTTGCTTGAAGGAAGCTGCAGCAAAAGCAGATGGATTGTTGGAGGAGACAACCCTAATACAGCAAACTTTTGGTGGCTATTTGCGATCCAAAGTAATTTATCTCATTACGTTCTTTGTTTTGATAAATTTGATTTGCACCTGGAATTCTAATCTTAACATGACAGCTAGCTAGTTAGCAATTGATTTATGGTGGCTGATAAGCATATGCAGATCAGGTGCAGTAAATGCAAGAACAAGTCTGAACAGTGTGAAAGGATGATGGATCTTACTGTTGAGATAGATGGCAATATTGCCACCCTTGATGATGCACTTCTACGTTTTACATCTCAAGAAATTTTGGAAGGGGAGAACAAGTATAAGTGTGACAGGTTGGTTCTTTCGTGCTTTAGAAGTGATTAAACCAAACATGCATCAGTCTGTCACCAATGCTGTAGTTACTTGTAGGACTAACTTTTCCAGCATTTAACAACAATAAATATGCTTCTTTCTGGGATTATTAAAGAAAGATCAGTTATACCTTTAATGCCTATCTTTGTGCACCTATTTTGCTAAAAAAAAATCTCCTTTGCTGAAATTGGTTCTCTTACAAATGGTGTTTTCTTAACTTGATGAAGTTCATACTTTGTAATTTCCTTATCAGATGCAAGTCTTATGAACGAGCAAAAAAGAGATTGACTATATTGGAGGCTCCCAATGTCCTGACCATTGTATTGAAAAGATTTCAGGTCGTTAATCATGACGTACTATTTCTGGTTTACCATTATTGAGTTACCTTTGCTCATTTATGTTCACTCAGTTGTGATACACTGAATTCAGTTTCTTGACTGTGATTCTTTTTTCAGTCTGGTAAATTTGGCAAGCTCAACAAGCCTGTCCTGTTTCCCGAGTACCTTGATTTGGCTCGTTACATGAGCGGTGATGACAAGTCCCCTGTTTATCGGCTTTATGCAGTTATTGTTCACATAGATGTGATGAATGCTTCCTTTTCTGGACATTACGTCAGCTATGTGAAGGATAGACAAGGCAAGTGGTACAAGATTGACGACAGCAAGGTATGCTATTAGTTACTTTTTGTCCGAGTGAATTGCTTTTACAAATTTTATCATGACAACTTGATAGAGGGTATAGACTTCTGCTAGATATGTCTCAGTTTCTAATCAACTTTTTTCAATTCAATCTGGGACTGGTAGTTTTATCAGTAAAGTAGATGATGTTAAGCATGCTAGTATAGTTGTAAGAGTAAATTCTTGAATGAAAAGCTCTCTTCAGCATTTGTCTAAAAACCTTTATCATGTGTCGCCTCCTTGTAAACTGATAGTATATGCTTGATTTTATAAGCAATGCATTTATTTCTTTTGATCTTAATGACTGTGCTCATGATAAACGCTTGCATCTAAAAATGAATTTCCATGATATGAAATTACTTTTGCACAGGTAAAACCTGTAGAGCTTGAGAAGGTCTTGTCGAAAGGTGCATACATGCTTCTTTATTCTAGGTGAGTCCAATGTAGAGTCACATTCTTGTATAATTTACCTCTTCAAAATTCTTAGTCAATTAGTCTCTCAAATCAGATGCTCACCTCGCGGTCCAAGTTTGGTAAGGAGAGCGATGGCTCAACTTGCACACACGAGGAAGATCATGAAGGATGGTAAAGGAAAGCTTGGAGATTCATCAGTTGCTCGCCATGGAGAGCAATTCTATCCATATCCATCAAATACTCGTCGTCACCTGAATGATTCTGCCAGTGACAATTCTTCACTCTTCGATGAAGGTTCCACTTGCAGCACCGAGAGCACTAGGGACTCGACAAGCACAGAAGAGTCATGGGAACACATGTCTGGAGAATCAGATTCTTTCGTCTCAAATAGCCCCATGAGAATGTCCGAGGATTATGATGGATTCACTCGTTCTCCTCTAGGGTCCCGGCATTCCTCGAAAGTAGGGAAATCGATCTCGAAAGCAGGGTCCCGGTATTCCACACCATCAGTGACAGACTTAGGATCAAATGCTGGTTCCACAGGCAGGGAAATTGATCAGGATGGCATGAAGAGGTCTTTTTTGTATCCTGACACTAGTAGGAATTTAGTTGAACATCGTAGGAGTATAGACACCAATAGGTTTAGGCAAAATGGGAGGAATTCTGGTGTACTATTGAGAAGACCTACAAAGGAACGAACTGCCCAAACATTTTAATAATCTGTTTGGGATGTAGATTTAATTAGGGCCAGCGCAAAGCAAATGCAAAGAAAAAAGAGCTAGTTTTTTGTTTCTGTTTATTATTTATTTATTTATTTATTTTGTATATGCAGTTATACAGTGTAGTAATCAAGTTGATTGCGTTTATGTTAGGCTTCTTTTATGATCCGGTTTAAGTTATGTGAAGGGATGTAAATTATGGGGTTAGTTTATAGCTGACTTCATGCATATCTTTTTACTGAAATTTCTCTTGTTTTTAAATTTTAAGCAACTATTTTTTTAATTTGGTTGCTTCCCCCACATTATTATTATTATTATTATTTTTTATCAAACTTGGATCATCAAAACATTTTCTATATTTTAATAGAAATATTTTTACATCTATGGTCATTGTAAGCAGAGAACAATGTTCTTAACAGATACCATTTGAGAATTTGCTAGAGTAAATGAGGCATTATGAATTCTGGTAGGATTTTAACATTCTTGAGTTGGAGTTTAGTGTTATGTTGGTTTGAGCAACAATGTGCCCTAATCTTTTAGGATTATACGAAGACTCCTCGTCTATGTCAAGGAGACTTGTTGGTCGAGGATGTATCCCGACTTCTTTATGAACATGATACATTATGTTTATCGCGTCTATAAAACTTTTCGTCTGGGACTTCACCAGATTAGCCCACGCCAAAGGATTATTTCAACTAAGGTTACAAATAAGTTAAGCCGAATCTAACTTTATAGTATTCAAATTTATTTGATAAGATAACTGGAAGCCAAATTGAACGTAAAATAAATTAAGCCGTTGAAATGATTGTTCAAATTTGACTTGATTTTTTTTATGAGTTTGAGCTTGATTTATTTAGATGTTATTGAGCTCTCAATTCAAGTTTATTTGATTGTTCAAAATTTAATTTTATCTTCTAAACTTGTTTGGTTGATTATTTAGTTTGATAATATAATTTTTTTTATTTATATTAAGTATCCAAAACTTACAACCCGACTAATCCTGAAGTAAACTGTCTGATCCCATATTTATTGGGAAATTGTTAGTGCAATCGTCTTCGGATCAAGGTTGACAATTTTGACTAAACTCGATTGGTTTAAAACTACCACGGAGTACTTACAGAATGTTGTTCGCAAACATTAATGAGATGAACATATATGTGTTCAAACTTGTTCGTTTAATTTAACGAGTTGTTTAAACTTATTTATTTAATTGATTTTGTGTATATTGAATGAACATAAATAAACTCTTACCAAATCAAACACCAAACTTGTTCAAGAACGTTTGATTCATTTATCGTCCTAATTTTAATTGTATATACACCTTTTTTTATGTTCATTTAACTCGTGCATAATTAGCTGAAATAAGAGAGAGTTTTCAAGTAGGGATTAGATAATAGCAAAGGCTTAACTGTACTACTAGTTTCTTGTTGCCTTGGCTAGCTCATGAGATGCTAATTAGATTTCTCACAAGCTACCCATCACCATCTGCCAAGTCCTGGTGGTTAATTATTAAGTCATCTAATTCCACCAACTTGCAGCTGAACTTGGAAGAAGAGGACGAAGAAAAATTGATTATTGGACAAGAGTTTCTTTCAAAGATTTGGCCTGGTCTGAGGGAAGCTTGGATGTTTATGCACTTCGACACATATCCATTCATGTAGTTAATTTTCACACTCCATTTGAGGGCGTGGAGTTTCCCTTGCGTCTGACTCCATTAATTGCTTCTTAGAAATATTAGATCTTGACAAAATTGTCAAACTTTAAATGCAACATCATTTTTCTCCATGTCAAACGTCGTCATGAAGAATTTCCAACAACTCTTAGACTTACTCTCAAATGGATTCACACCGTCTTAGCTAGATGAAACAAATTAAAGTTTCACCAAAACATTGAATTCAATGATCCTATGGTAACAAGACACCTAGCTCTATTTAGGACCGTAAATGAATCTAACATTCGTGAAGAGTTTGTTTATATTCGTTCAGTACATATAAAATTAATTAAATGAACAACCTTGAACAACTCATTAAACTAAACGAACACGCTTGAACACATATATATTTTGTTAATGTTCGTGAATAATATTTATGAACAATATTCGTGAACTATGCTGGTGAACCTTGTTCATCAATAAAACTCTTATCAACATTCTAAATAAATAAAAAAACTTTCAAAATGAATAAACAAATTTATATTATCAAACTCAATAAGCAACCAAACAAAATTAAAATGTAAAAGTTTCAAACAATCAAATTATAAGCTTGAATTTAAAGCTGGATAACATTTAAATAGACCAAATTCAAGTACATAAAAAAAAAGTTAAGGTTGAGCAATCATTTCAACAATTTGATTCATTTTATGCTCGAGTTGACTTAACTCGATTACTTTATCAAATGTACTTAAACACTATGGGGAGTATTCAATTCAGAGATTTAACAATTTTTATTATTTTTTTTAAGTATTAGATTTTTATGGAGTTGATACATTTGTACTTTTATAGAATTATACAGAGTTGTGAAAAGAATTGTATAAAGTTTATAAACATTTTTGCAAGATTTTTACAGACGTTTGTAAATTTTTGCAAGATTTTTACAGACGTTTGTAAATTTTTTTATGAAAACTTATGGATTTTATAATTTAATAATATCTTATAAATCATTATCTAACACTCTCGTCAAATATATAACAAGAAAATAATTATTCTCATATGTTTTTTTATTTGAAAATAAAAAAAAAATATTTGTAAAAAAATAAAAGTAAAATTTCTCCATGATTATTTTTGTCCTTTTCTTTTTTGATTTCACACATTTTAATACTTTTCTAACGGCATAAACAAATACAAATGAGTCATATTCAATTAAAAATAAATAATTAATTAATACTTTTTAATGATACACAATATCAAATATCTAGATAATAAAAAATTTATGATATACTTTTAATAGTTTTTCACGGAAAAGGGAAAAAAAATCTAAGGTCCATATTATTGCTTGATTTGCTAACAAATTCCAATAGGAAAAAGGAAGCGAAGAGGAGGAAATATACCAATAGAACTTGTTCGCGAAGGACTGAAGAAGCAAGGGTTGCTACCGTCTCGAAGATGAAGGAGGTAGAAGCGAGAAGGGAAGAGAAAACAAAGGTGCGGTCAAATAGAGAGAGTTACATAGGTTAAAAGTCCATCGAAATCTTTTTCTTTTATTTTTTAAAGTTTACCAAAGTTTTAAAGTTTGTACCTAAAGAATTTTAAAAGAATCTATAAAAATTTGGATACCAAAAGATTTTAAGTTTTAAAAAGTCAAGTTTAAATACCACATGAATTTTTAAACTTTATAAAAATCTAATTTGAACACAACTAAATTTTTATGGAATTTGTACAAGTTTAAATTGAATACACCTAGACTTTTAAAATCCATAAAACTCATTAAAAATAATTAAAAAATCTAAGATTAAATACACCCCTAATTCAGCATAATTCATTTACAACCCAACTCGTACCTCAATTACTTGCACAAGTTTTTTTTGACTCTTAATAAAAATAAAAATAATAAAATAATAATAATTGTTCGTGCGATTGTACTTCTCCTTCCTTTTCTTTTTCTCTACTCTTCTAC
>JBAMIE010000036.1:1843076-1855483 GCA_037177295.1 Kaempferia parviflora | reverse complement strand
CGGTATAAATTAAAAATTTACACAAGACATACTCTCGTAGCACCTAACTTGAAATGAAGTTTAATGGGTTCCAATCCAGTTTCAAATCCACTAGTGCATTCATCTGTTCATTGATTAAGTTTAATGAATTAATTATGTAAGTTTGCTTATTATCTTAAATTTAATATATAGATGATGAATATGTTGTTAGAAAGATTTTAGATTCATCTAGATGCATTCTATTAATAATATCATGTAAACCAAGACATTATCTTTCTTGTTATAGATGAACTGTTTTATTTTTTTGTTTTGATGCAGGAAACGAAGAATGGTTTGAGAAGTCTTTTGTAGCATTAATATGTTGATGTGTGTTTTAACTTTGGACTTGTAGACATTTTTTGTGACTTTGTGGTATGTGTTGTGAAACTTTGGAGAAACTTTGTTATGTGTTTGACAAGTTTGATATGGATTAAAACTTTGTTATGTATTGAAACATGTATTATTATTATATATTGATGCTTGAAATGTTATTTACGATGTGATGTTAGATTGAATGTGTCTATATGTGTAGTAAGTATGTTTTATGTATCTTGTATTAACACGATAAGTTATGGAGATACATTGAAGCTGTAGGAAATTTGTAGATTTAGGGATGAATTTGGTGACGAAATTTATTCGTTCCAAACTTATCGAAATTATTGTCCCAAACTTATCGAAACTACTCTTAATTTTTCGTCCCCAAATTCGTCCCAAAATTTGGGACGAATTTGAATTCAACCCCAAATTCGTCCCAAAATCTGGGACGAATCTGTGGGTTCGTCCCAAAGTTTGGGATGAATAATTATTCGTTCCAAACTTTGGGACAATTTTTTTTGTCTCCAATTCAGCAACGAATTTAGCAACAAAAATCTAAAATTTTTACGAGAACGAAAAAAAAATTTCGTCCCGAAATTTGTCCCAAATTTTGGGATAAAATATTATTTGTTCCAGAATTTGGGAGGATTTTGGCAACAAAAAACTTAAAATTTTGTGACAAATTTCATTTTTGTTGCAAAATTTTCTACGATAAATCTAGCTTTCATTGGAAAATATTTGCAACAAATTTTATTTTTGTTGCAAAAGTTCCAACAAAATTGGTGACAAATATTTAATTCGTTACAAAATTTTACAACGAAATTTATCTTTCGTTGCAAAAAGTTTGCAACAAATTTCATTTTTGTTGCAATAGTTCCAACAAAGTTGGCGACAAATTTATTGTTCGTTGCTAAATTTTGGAACGAAGTTTATCTTTCATTGCTAAAAGTTTGTGACAAATTTCGTTTTGTTGAAAAATTTCCAACAAATTTGGCAACAAAAATTCAATTTGTTGCTAAATTTTAGCATTTTGGGACGAAAAAATTTTTGTCTCAAAATTCGTCGCAAATAATTTTGCAACGAAAATATTTTTAAAATTCATCCCAAAATTTGTTGCAGATTGGGATTTTTTTGTAGTGTGTTTTTTTTTTGTGTGGGCCTAGGTTTGGCAACCCTAAATATAATTGTAATAGATATTAAAATAAATAAAAAATAGTTTTAAAGTGTATTGTAATTGATATTAAAATATATTGAAATTATTTTGAACAAGTTCAAGTAATTTTGATAAAAAAAATTTTTTGATATAAAAGTATTCTATATATCAAGTGTAGATTCTCTGGTCCGTAATTTCTAGTCTCCCCTTGGTCTGATATTAGGAGGACAGTTAGATCAAATTAGGAAGAAGTAATACATGAATCCTTGACCGATGCAACGATCCTCTTGATCTGAACTACAAGGGGATCAAGGATTGTGGACAGAGAATCTTGTCTATTATATATATCATACCTGTGATCATGATTAAACTGATTTATTTTAACACATTAGTAGATACTCCGGAGTTGCTCCAATAATGTTGGAATAAGAGTATTTTTAATATAAAAATTATAATAAAACATTATTTTGATTTAAAAAAAATAATCCCGTTTCGATTAGAATAAGAATTAGAGATGCTTTTTCACAAGTTAGCTATCAAATATTTTCTTAAACAATGAACATGCATGACTCGTTCAGAGATGGCTAGAGATAAAAGTCTTCGTCCATTGCGATGATCGTTCATGCCTCATTCCTTGTATCTTAAGTTCGCCTGTCAGATCTTTTCTTAAACAACAAGTAGAACATGACTTGTTCAGCCATGGTGAGCTCCTACAGTCATATATGTTGACCCTTCGAATTCGAATAAGTCTAGAATATTTCTACATAAACGATACAATAATCCCTACTCTAGTACTCTGTCCAGAGATCGAAAGCGCGATCGATGTCGATGAACTTGCAGCAGTTTTCTTATTGCTCAGCACCCCAAATCAGGCTTCTGGCAAAGAAGTCGGTGAGTGAATGTGTAGCTAGTCCTGGTGATTTTCTGTGTAGTTTGGATACGCGAACTAATAAAAGATGTTTCAGAGGATGAGAGGGAATTCAGCTACGAGCGAGGCAGTTACACAGGGCCGGAGCACTGGGGGGAGATCCACCGGGAATGGGCAGTGTGCGGCTCTGGGCGAATGCAGTCCCCGATCGACCTAGCAAGCGACCGAGTGCGAGTGGTCGCCGGCCTCAACCATCTGCGACGGGCTTATGGCCCGGCCAAGGCTGCCATGAGAAACCGTGGCCATGACATTGAGGTAGGTGCAGATACACACACAGCTAAGTTAACATGACAAATGGATTCATGTGTGTGGTTTGATAATCGAGTCGAAATTCAAAATTCAGATAAAATGGGAGGAGGGTGCAGGAGGGATGTGGGTGAATGCGACCTACTACGTGCTGAGGCAGGCACACTGGCATTCTCCATCAGAGCACACCATCAACGGCAGCAGGTATACTAATCCTACTTTTTGTTTGGCAATTTCCTTTTTTATAAAAGATCTTTTGTATCGATGTTGTCGAGGCGCTCGTGTTTTTAAAAATATTAAAACAAGGATAAGCAGCATCTGAGAGCTGCTTTGTTGTACATAATAATTGTTCACAGTTGATGCGAAAACAGCAGAAAGTTTCCGGAGGTATAACATTTGACTCTGAATATTTTTATTATTATTTATAATAAATTTTTATTTTAGGATTTAAGATTATTTTGTCTTTTGCAAGTCTATTTATAAATATTTGTTTAGTTGTTTTGAGATTTTTTTTTTGTTGATTAAGAATATTTTCATCGTCTCCTTTAATTTTTTGGCAATGACGAGTTTATTTTTCTATTTTTTTAGTATTCTTTTGTCCAATTAATAGGTTTTAAAAAATTACTTTCTGTATTCTAACGTGAATTATCGGATTCAATAGCTTCCTCTATAGGTAGCTTTATATTGGAGTTGTTTGTCCTCTCGGGGCCGTGCGATAATTAAGGCATGGGAGATTGCCACATGAGGTCTAGAGATCGAATCTCGGCGCACCCGAGCATATACCTCCCACATGTCTTGACCATTTGCACTTATGACTAGTAGCCACTTGTGATTTACCTCCTCCGTGTTGACTATATTATTTACATAGATTACCATGTAGCATGTGTTTGAAGGCTCATCAGAGTTATCTTCTACATGTGTTATAAAAAATAAAACATGTAGAAGATGAAAAGAATTAGACATTTACTTTTTTTTTTTCTATCAATCAGAATGAGAATGAGAATGAGAATGAGAATGGAAATAAAACTGATAGTATTGTGGAATGAGAATGAGTATGAGCATGAATATCACTCTTAAAAATAATATTTGGTTAGTTGAATATTTTCTATCAGAATGAAGCAAAATTTTTTTTTACCCGTAGAGGAAAATAAAATAAAAAGTGAGATAAGAGAGAAAGTTGAATGGAAGAAAAAAAACATAAAAAAAGTGTAATGAGAGAGAATGAGGAGAGAGAATGTATATGATGAGAGAGAACAAAGAGAGGGAAAGTGTGATGAGAGAATGAAGAGAGAGATAAAGTGTGATGAGAGAGAATGAGGAGAGAGAAAATGTGATGAACGAGAAAGTGTGATAAAAAGAATTCGGACAGAGAAAATGAGGAGAGTGAAAGTGTGATAAGAGAGATAAGGAAAGAGAAAATCTGATGAGAAAGAAAGTGTGTCAAAAAAAGAATAGGTGAGAGAAAATATCATGAAAGAAAATGAGTAGAGAAAAAATACGACGAAAGAGAATAAGGAAAAAGAAAATGTGATTAAAGAGAATGAGAGTGAAAGTGTGACAAGCTCCCATACCTTAACCATCGCACCGCCCCGAGCGGACTAATGAGAGTGAAAGTGTGATGAGAGAGAATGAAGACAGAAAAAGTATGATGAGAGAAAAATTGAACAAATATGTTATGGTTATTTAGGTGATATCTAAGTTTTTGCATATGGTGAAATCCAAAGGGAGAGGAGAGGTGGGTTTCATCAATAGCCAAAAATTTTAATTTCATTTACAAATCATAATTCTCATTCTCATCAACCAAACACAAGAAAAAGAAATGATATCAATTCTCCATTCACTTACTCATGTGTCAAATGTCACCTAATGTTAGAATTAGTATATGCATACCTTCTTAATTTTTATTTGGGATTTTTTATTTTTATATAAAAATCCTTTTTATCCTTATCGTCTTGGCGCTCATCTTTTAAAACAACACTCAACACCCGTGGAACTGCTATGTACCTAAGAGTTGTCTTTACATTGCAATTGTTTTATATAAAGTGGCTCTGAGAGTTTGTTAATGTCAAAATTTATTGCTTCGTCAATGTCAAAAGTTAGCTCTCCTTCGCAGTGGTTAACTATAACTTTTTGATTTATATCCTCACAGATGACTATAGAATCAACTGTGTTAAACTGTTGGGATGATGAATTCTACCTTTTTTTACTACCATACATTGTACATGAGAGTGTCTTTATATTGGAGTTGTTTTATATTAAGTGGCACTACGCGTTATCAAGCCACCGGTTTATTATTTATCACACCATTAATCCCTACACTATTAATCCTATCCCACCTACCAAACACTCTCTATCACACTATTAATCTTATTCCACCTATCGAACACTCCCATACGGTTAAATTAGCCAAGAACAAAGGAGTATTTTAGGAGTGTCTCTTCGATAAATTTTGAAAGAGGAGTGTTATTTTAATGATATAGATTGATTTTCTATGTTTTGTTTACAATTTAGTAATTAAGTCTTTAGGCATTTCATTGATTTACAATATATACACCATTGAATTTAGATACGCACTCGAGTTGCATTTGGTGCACGAGAGCAAGGACAACAAGACTGCCGCGGTCGGAATCGTGTACACCATCGGTCGACCGAATTCGTTCATTACAAGGATATAATCATCTAATCTAGATCATGTGTGTGTGCAAGTTCTCTTTCAATGGTTTTAACTCGAAGAGGATAATGGCAGATGGAAGAAATCTTCGAGAGAGGAAACGACATGGGAGAAGAAGAAGAGGTGCAATTGGGGATCGTAGACGTGAGCACGATAAGCATCGGAAGCAGCCGCGGCAGCGAGGAGTATTACAGATATATGGGATCGTTAACCACACCTCCCTGCACTGAAGGTGTTGTCTGGACCATTATCAAACAGGTAATAATTATGATTAAATTAAATTAATTTATTTTTAATATATTATATCAATATTATCATATTTTTTATATATAAAAAATATATTAAGATGGTTTATTATTTTTAATTTTCAGACGAGGACGATTTCATTGGAACATACACAGCTACTGAGAGAGGCAGTGAACAATGTGAGCACATTGAATATAATCGTCCTAATAAAATTTACTCTTTTTCTCTTTGTTTACTTAGATATTGTATGATATTGGTGTTTTCTATTATTATGTGATCCGGGTAATAAGAGAGACGAAGAATATTGAAGATGACGTGGCTGCCAGCTTGTCTATAAAGAGATGATATCAGATGACATCATCCCAGGTAATGGGCAAAACAACCCGAGGTCTTCCTCGGGCAGAATGACCCAGGGTCCTCCTCGGGCAGAATGACCTGAGGTCCTCCTCTGCAAGAGATCTTAAGGTCCATCTTCAAGGGATTGTTATGGGCGAATATTGTCTCACCTTCCCGGGAATTCCGGTAGACATGATGCTATAATAATAGGCATTTATGATGAGCCGTTGTACACGATTAGCATAAATGATGGTCCATGATTTGGATAACTGAGCAGCAGTCAATGCTGTAACGCCTAACGTGTTAAATGCGGGAACGGTGACACGCGGAAACCACGTCCCTCTTACAGGTATATAGGTCATGATACGTGATACGGTATTCTTCTTCTGAATTCTCAAACTTAAACAAATATACTAAATCTTTTTTCTGATCTCCATCTGACTTGAGTATCGGAGGGCAGACGTCGGAATTCTTCTGGTGTCTCCTTAACGCTCATGTTACTATTTCAGGGCACATCGTCTTCCTCGGAGCATCGTCATCGGCTGACTCATTGTATCCGGTCATTCAAGCAGTTCTCTCCGAAATAAATTTGGCCCCATCTGTGAGAAATCTATCCTCTAAAAAGAGAACCAGAGAGAGTATTGGGATGACAGATTCTGCAGGACAACCGATCACTTTAACCAAAGAAGAGTTAGAGGCCCTAGTTGCTAACGTTGTAAACAAAGCGTTAGAATAACAAAAACAAGCGATGGAGGTCAATCGCCCAAAGGATCCTGCAATTCATTTAGGGACCCCAAGAGTTGTTGTTTCTTCTGTACACCGGCCCTCCATTTCACCACCAGGAGCACCGTTGAAGGCGCCGACACCAGGTCCTATCTACAGAGATCTTGTCAATACGACGGCTTCCAGTGCCTCCCGCAAAGAAGATGTACATGAGAAGTATGATTCCATGAAGGCGACACTTGCACAAATAGCACCGCCCTTCATGTCAAACATCCTGATCGATCCCAAGCTAAAGCATTTGCGAGGACCTAAGATCGGTGAATATGACGGGAAAGTAGATCCCGAAGATCATATGAGTCGATACGAGAATGCTACTTTGATGCATGAGTATACTAATGGCGTCAAATGTAAGGTATTCTTGAATACTCTAGCTGGAGCCGCCCAAAGATGGTTCAGTAAGCTCCCCACGTGCTCGATCCATTCCTTCGAAGAATTCAAGATTGTCTTCCTCCATCATTTCACAGCAGTCGGCGACATAAGAAGATAATCTATAATTTATTCACTCTTAAACAAAGGAATAAGGAACCACTCAAAGAGTATATTCAGCGGTTTAATCGGATGGCACAAGACATGCCCATTGCCACTTCAAGATCCTGGTTAACACCTTCACCCAAGGATTAATAGAAGGTGATTTCTTCCGATCATTGGTGATGGATCCTCTTGCCAATTATGATGACTTGCTTGGCTGATCGGTCAAGCATGTCAACTTGGAGGAGGTGCAGCATGCTCGCCGGAAAGAAACTAGTAGTACAACAGTTTTACGCCACCCCGGTTAGAAAGGTGGGAACCACCAGCACTGACCAAGAACCTAGATTCGAAGACTGGCAAAAGACACTGGGGTAACCGTGGTAAAAAAGTAGAGACGGTGGACATTGAAGCGCCACCAAAATCTGAAAAGTATTGTGAATATCATTGCAATACAATACACTCCACAGAGGAGTGTTATACTCTGAAGAATAAAGCCAAGAAGAAGGCTCAAGGAGGGGCGAAGAGAAGACCCTACTGGAAAGGAGAATCTAGATCTTCTCGAAGAAACTGATCACCTACTTTCCCTCGCCGAGGTCGCTCCCCTAGAAGGGATCGATCCACTGAAGAACGATCAAGGAGGCATGCTCGATCATCATCTCCTCCTAGAAATAGGGAGGAATCGCATCAACTATTAGCCTCACCCCAACGAGATCAAGCAAAGGGTAAGGCTCCCACAAGAGGCTCTCCATCTGGCCATGTAGGGATGATTTTCGGAGGCCCTATAAGTGGTGACTCTAATCGTGCAAGGAAGGCTCACATTCGGCGATTAGAGAATTATGCTATAGGGACTAGCATCGAGAGGCGTCAAGGACCTACCATTTCCTTCGGCCCTGGAGATCTAGAGAATGTGGAAGCACCCCACGAAGATACCTTGGTAATCCTTGCTCGCATAGCTAATTATGATGTTGAGCGTGTATTTGTGGATACAGGTAGCTCGGTGAACATTATTTACAAGGCTGCATTGGATCAAATACAAATTCGAGGAAGCGAGCTACAGCCGGTGGCTACTCCCCTATTCGGCTTTACTGGACATAGAGTTCAACCAATAGGGCAAATAGTTCTCTTATTATTCTTGGGGGATAATACTCTTTCAAGGACAGAGAGGACTATATTCTTAGTGATGGACGCCCTGTCCTCCTACAATGTTATCCTCAGAAGGCCAACATTGGGACTGTTCCAAGCTGTGGTGTCAACGTATCATCAGAAATTCAATTTTCCGGTGAAGGAACAAATTGTCGAGGTCAGAGGAAGCCAACTGGTATCTCGACGATGTTATGACGGGGAGATCAGGGTTGACGCCCAAAAGTTCTACAGATCAATGTAGTTGATCCCCGGGAAGTGGACGAAGCCAGAGAGGAATACCGAGCAGTCAAGCATGAAGAGGTACAGATACACCATAATTTCTCAGGCGGTGTAACCCGTATTACTGCCGGACTGGATCTTGAGCTTCGGAGAAAGCTGATCAATTGTCTAATCAGCCATCATGATGTATTCGCCTGGGCGTCTGATGAAATCCTAGGTGTACCGTCTACACTCGCCATGCATAAGCTTTATATTATACCAGGTTCCCGACCTGTGAAGCAGCGACGAAGAAACTTTGCTCCCGAACAAGACCAGATAATTAGAGCCGAAGTGGCAAAGTTATTGCAAGCTGAGCATATAAGGGAGGTACAGTTCCCGACTTGGCTAGCAAATATTGTATTAGTTCATAAGCAGCGGAAAAGTGGCGTGTAAGTATTGACTTTAGAAATTTAAATAAAGCATGCCCTAAAGTCTGCTACCCCTTACCTCGTATGGATCAGTTAGTTGATTCCACCTCTAGATGTGAGTTCATCTCAATATCAGATGCATATCAAGGGTATCATCAAGTGTCGTTGGATCCAGAGGATCAAGAAAAGGTCAGTTTTGTGACCTCTGATGGTACTTATTGTTATAATGTGATGCATTTTGGATTGAGAAATGCTGGAGCCACATATCAGAGAATGATGGATAAAGTCTTCCGATATCAAATCGGGAGAAATATTGAGGTTTATGTGGATGATATTCTGATCAAAATAGAAAAAGGAGTGGACTTGATAGAGGATCTGAAAGAAACATTTGCTACCCTTAGAGCCAACCGATTAAAATTTAACCCGATCAAATGTATGTTTGGTGTGAAAAGTGGTCGGCTCCTCGGGTATATAGTAATAGAAAGAGGTATTCAGGCAAATGCAGAAAAGGTGCAGGATATTATAAAAATGTCTTCTCCTAATTTTTTTAAGGAAGTGCAGCGCCTCAATGGAAGAATTACTGCTCTATCAAGGTTTATTTCTAGGTTGGCAGATTGCACTTTACCATTCTTCAGGATACTGAGGAAGGCAGTCAAGTTCTCATGGGATGATCAATGTGAAAAGACCTTCCAAGAATTAAAAGAGTATTTGGCTACGCAACCGACCCTATATAAGCCTAAGGAAGGAGAAACCTTATATGTATATCTGGCAACAGCCGAACAAGTAGTGGATGTAGCCTTGCTCAGAGAAGAAGATAATACTCAGCTACCGGTGTACTTCTTCAGCCATTTGCTCAAAGATATAGTGACCAGATACACTACCCTAGAGAAGCTAGCTTACGCTCTATTCCTGACGGCCAAAAGATTGATGCCATATTTCTTGGCTCATCCCATAGTGGTATACACAAATAGTCCTTTAAGTCGAGTTATGACCAATCCCGAGGCATCTGATCGCTTAATCAAGTGGACCACTGAGTTAACCGAATATGGGATTGAATATCGACCTCGGACTGCAATTAAAGCTCAAGCCTTAGCGGAATTTATGCTCGAGACGGTCTCTATTCCAAAATCAGATAAAACCTGAAAAATATATGTAGATGATTCATTTAATCAGCGCTCTAGTGGAGTGTGGATTCTCATGATATCTCTACGAGAAGAAGCACTGCATGTTTCTATCCGTCTGGGTTTTTGCGCCACCAACAATAAAGCTGAATATGAAGGTATATTAGCTGGATTACAAGCAGCTCAGTAAGTTGGAGCGAAAAGAGTTATCTTATATTCAGACTCTCAATTAGCGGCGCAACAAATAATGGAGACTTTGAAATCCGCAATGAGCGATTACAAAGGTATGTCGATGCTTATAATTAATTAAAAACAACTTTTGTAAATGTTATATTGCAGAAAATCTCTAGAGAAGACAATATCAGGGCGGATGCGCTTGCGAAATTAGCTAGTTCTTTATCAACTTGGACTCTAAAAGAGCCTAGTGTCCCTGATCAAGAAGAAGTAGCTGTGATAGAGAAAGGTCCTTCAGAGACTCTCCCTTCAGATTGGAGAGACCCCTATATTAAGTTCTTACAAGAAGGAACACTGGTTGGTTATATAAATCAAATCTGTCTCTTCAAACAAAGAGTTGCTCGATTTATGTTAGTAGGGGAACAGTTATATAAGAAGACGTATGCAAGGTCTCTTCTAAAATGTATTGGATCTGCTGATACTGATTATGTCATTACAGAAGTGCATGAAGGAATATGTGAGAGTCATATTGGAGCAAGATATTTGGCTCAGAAGATTATTCTTGCTGGTTATTTTTGGCCCACATTACAAGCTAATGCCAACAAATTTGTGGCTGAGTGTTCTTCTTGTCAAAAACATCAGTACATAACCCATCAGTAGATAGCTCCTCTGCAAGCTTCTTCGGTATCGTATCCTTTTGATCAGTGGGGTATGGATATAGTAGGTGCTTTCCCTGTTGGGCCACATCAAAAGAAGTTTTTTCTTGTATTAGTGGATTATTTCTCTAAGTGGGTAGAAGAAGAGCCCCTTGCTCAAATTACAGAGGCAGCAGTAATGAAAGTCCTCTGGAAAGATATAATCTGTAGATATGGTATTCCCTATAAACTATTATCTGATAATGGTTGACAGTTCTCCAGACGTAAGTTAAAAGAATAGTGTGAAGGTTTGCATATTAAACAAGCTTTCACTTCTATCACTTATCCCCAGAGCAATGGTCAGGTAGAGGAAGTTAACAGGGAAATTGTTCGAGGGCTCAAAATAAAGTTAGACCATGTTGGTGGGAGCTGGGTTGAAGAACTCCCCAGTATCTTATGGTCTTATAGAACTACTCCCAGAGAATCTACAGGCAAGACATCATTTGAAATGGTATACGGTGAAGAAGCTGTGATTCCTGTTGAAGTTGGAGAAAAATCCATAAGGAGACAGCTATATAATAAAGAAAATAATGATCAAGAAAGGTTGTCAGATCTTAATCTTGTATCAGAAGTCCGCAACAAGGCTGCTCTAAGATTAGCTGCATATAAACAACATATGGAGCGTGTATATAATAAGCGAGTAAGACCAAGATCTTTTCAGGTAGGTGATAAGGTCTGGAAAAGAATTAAGCCAGTTAGTGATGTGGAGAAATTAGAACCACAATTGAATGTACCCTTCACTATCATTAAAAAAGTTCGCTAGTGGCAGTTATTATATACAGAATGATGAAGGCAAAAAGTTAGACAGGCCTTGAAATGTGAATTATCTACAACCTTATCGAAAATAATGATCTTTCTGTTGGACTTTTCGAGCCGTAAAAACCGCTTTTTGCGTTGCGGAAACCTCGGAAGCCCGACCACGGATCCGTTGCAAGATAAATAAAATTAAATACTTGTACATGTAACTAACCTAGATCTATCTTAGATCTACATGAAGAGAACTTTACCCTTGATGCGCGCCCTTCGCTTATCCCGCTCGTCCAAAGGATGCCGGATCTCGTAGAGTGTCAAGAGTACACTACTCTATATGTATCCACACGGACAAAAGATGGAGAAGAGAACACTTTAGGTGTGCTAGCACCTCCTTGGTGTTCTTGGCAACGGAAGAGAGGGAGAGAGGAAGAAGGAGAGGAAGAAGAAGGAGAATTAAAATCAATTCAATTCATGCACATTAAGTGGCTGACCACTCTATAACAAGAGGTTATATACCTCCTTGTAATACTAAGAGTCATGGCTCTTAGTATTCCTCATGAGGTGGCACACAATGATGTGTCCTTGATGAGGTGGAGCATGTTGAGTGGATAGCCCAATCAATGAAGGATGAGTCATCCTTCATGATATGGCAATTAGTCAAGTCAAACTTGACTCTTCATCTTCCTTCTTGGTCAAGTCAAACTTAACCATGTAACTTCCATGGTGAATCA
>JBAMIE010000036.1:1772765-1794105 GCA_037177295.1 Kaempferia parviflora | reverse complement strand
TGAATTGAAAGCTCGATAACATCTAAATGAACAAGCTCAAACCAAGCTCAAGCTCATCAAAAATTAACCAAGCCAAGTTTGAACACTAATTTCAAAAGCTTGGTTCATTTTAGACTCGGCTCGGCTCGGTTACCTTATCAAACAAGCTTGAACACCTCAAAGCTTGGCTCGGCTCGTTTCGTTTACAGCCCTATTTGAGGGTCATTTTATAGGTTGGGGCGGTGGGATGGGGCATTTTATAAAAAACAATAGCGCCCATGCATGTGAAGATTCAATTCCAATAATGGTATATATTAGAGGACCATCAAACATCTGAAATTTTATCGCAAAATAGATACCGACCAGATCATTTGCATAACAACATAAAACACATGAAGGTACTTCGCGGAGGGAGATAAATAATCTCCACTGCCTGCGATAATTTTATTCACCAACAACGTACCGTACGTACGTACGTACTTCCTATTATATATATATATATATATATATAGCTCTAATCGCTGTAGTTGACGACCGATCTGTAGGTGGCGCCCGGCTGCCACCCCGCCGGAATCACGTTATTGGCCACCAGCTGCTTCCGCTCCAGTCCGGACGTCAGCCTGAACGAGAACGGCGGCTGCAGCGTCGGCCCCGAGTTTAGCCTCCACACCGCTCCCCACGACTGCTGCATCGGTATCCACGACGTCGACGACGACTGTCCCTCCTTGATCTCCACCGTCGCCAGGTCCCCGTCGCCTCCTTCGTACTCGATCAGCACGGCGATGTAATTAGGGTTCGAGCCTGCGTCCACGTGGAAAGCAATGTCCACCCCGCCGTAGTTGCACTCCACCCTGAAACAGAAAAAATAACAATTGTTTTATATATGTTGTAGTAAAGGCGATCACGTTAATAAGTAGGGTTGTAAATGAGCTGAGCCGACCTGAGCCGAGTTCGAGCTAGCATTGACTCGAGCTCGACTCGACTTGATTTAGGATAGCTCGGCTTGAGCACAAGCTCGATCAATCTTGTAAATTTGAGCTCGAGCTCAGTTTGATCATTTAATCCAAGGCTCGAGCTCGACTGGAAAAGTTCAAATTAAAATCAATCTTTCAAGCTCGAGCTTGGCAGCTAATTGCCACGAGTTATGACAGCTACTTCAAGTAGTTGCCATAACTTGTTACAGCTATTTCAGAAGAGAGAAGAGTAGAAAGAATTTTCAGTTTATCAATATTTATATGAATAAAAAATAATATTATTATGTATATAACTTGGCTCGAAAAAGCTCGACAGGCCATCAAGCTGGTCGGCATGGCGGAATCGAAGTAACTGACCGATTGTACTGGATTTGGAGGACTCCGGCGTTGCGGAGCTGGTCGGACTGCCCGGGCTTCGCCATGGCGCCGAACGCCGTGCCGCTGAGGTTGAAGTGGACGGGCTCAGCTAGGCACGGCCCGCCGGGGCACTCGTCGGTGAGCACCACCGTCACTGGGTTCCCGGAGCACGCGGCGTTGCCCGTGCACCGGACCTGGTAGCAAGCGCCGCACCCCTCGCCGGACTTGAAGATGGAGGGGCTCCCCGCCGCTATCATGGAGGAGAACGGGGACGCGTCGACGGCGCCCGCGTATCCGCACGCGCCGCCGTCGCTGCCGGCGCCGTGCGCGCCGCCGTACCAGGTGGCTCCCGCCGGCGACCAGCTGCCGGCGTCGAGAGCGGAAGAGGAGAAGTTGAGGCGCTTGGGGTGGAAGCAAGCGGAGAGGTCGAAAAGGGAGCACAAGGCCGCGAGGAAACCAACGAGGAAGAGAGTAGTGGAAGGCGCCATCGTCGCAAGCTGTTTGAATTGAGTACTCGGAACGGTGCAAATTAAGCTCGTTAAATAGACAACGTGACAGTTGATGACGATCGATCGATCGATCGAGTCAATGAAATTACAGTATTTTTAGCCATAAATTCTGTGCGGGAATTACTGAAATTTAAAGAGTTTGTCGTGAAAATTGTCGCAAACTCGCAAGATTTTTTGCTTCGTATTTTGACTTTTATAACTGTGTGCTCTACGCGAGTTGCATGGGGAAATTTGATTGGGCAAACGACGACGGGAGCAACGACCATCTCGCGCCGTCGGTTTCATTAACTGCCATGAATCGCGGTTAATTAGCTGAAAGCGAACCATTTTTTTTTTCCGTTAACCGTGGCGTTGATGGCGGTTGTTGTCTCGTCGATCGGCGCCCGATCCGATCGACGTCGCGCTCGATCGGGAGGCAGGAGCCTCGTGATCTTTGGCTTATTTTTCTCTGCGTCAGGCGTTCTGAACATGGCCAGGGGATTAGAAATGGGATCTTGTCAAAAGTTTACGTGCTTGATTATGTCACTGTTTTCACTCGAATGCGTTCCTGTGTAATACCATGAGCCAATATTGGTGACCTGTCTCTATTCTTTACGAAGTCATCGAAACTGAGAGGAAGTGACATTGCATCAGTTGCAATATTAGAAAGATGAAGGGGTGTTTGTTCACCTTCATCTTCCTCTATTATGAGTCATTAAAACATCGGTTATAAAAACAATGGATTCTCCTATATATAGCGTCCAAGAACAATCGCAAGAAGGAGAACTAACGAGGAAGAGGTGATCGGAGCAATCTGTCAGCGAGAACATCCGGCTAGAGGGATTTGGTTCGTGGACTAAGAAGGGTTGTCTGATTTGTTCGTGATAACTCTTCCAACGGCAAGATCTTCTTCGATCTTCTTCACCACGCAACCGACAACAAGATCATCTCGGAAGATCTGTGTGAGTGTTTCATTTTGTACTAAATTTTTTTTTATGAGCAGCAGAAGTCAATGTAGGTTAAGAGTAACTGGATGTAGTGATAAAGTTATGATAAGATAAGATTGATGGAATGTCATATCAAGCGAAAGTCCTAGAGAAGTGGCCACTAGACAACTGAAAGTTGGTAGGTCAACTTTGACTTGTGGTTTGGGCAAGTGAAAGTCTTAGGGGCTCAAGGTTGATATGAGGTTGAAGAAAGGATGAATTCCTCAAAGCTAGACCTCTAGGCATTAAAAGTTTTGGTAAGTGAAGGTAGGTCAATCAATTACTGGGAAATATATAAAGTCTCAAAAAAAATGGTCTCTAGGTATTGAGAAGTCCTGATGATCAAGGCTGACTTGCATAAGATAGATGAGGATGTCCAAGAGGCATAGGGTCTCTTGGCATGACATTGCTTCAATTTTAAAAGTGGCTAAACTCGTAGTATTAGGGGTCAACTGAACTTACTGTACGAATTCAAGCCATAGTTTTTTATTAGACAAGGTTGTAATCAACAATTAAATTCTCAAATACTATAGTGAACCAGTCAACTGGAATATTAGTTGACTTGAGTAGTCGTTGTACGTACAATTATATGCAGGTTCAGATAGCAACATCCAATCAATTGAATTAAGTTAACATGTGGCAAGAGGTGAATCGTTCGTCCTCAGTATCTCTGTCGATCCGTCTCAGAACCAACGCAGAAGAGATAAACCATGAGTGACTACTAGCCATAAGTGCAAATGGTCAAGATATGGGAGAGATATATGCTCGGGCGTGCCGAGATTCGACCTCTAGACCTCATATGGTAAGTTCTCATGTCTTAATCATCGCACCGTCCTAAGGGAACAATTGAATTAAGTTAACAGTCAATTGATCGGGTGTATTCTAAAATTTTATTTTATCTTGTATTTTCTCTTCCTTGTTGGAGGTAAGTAATAAACATTGTAAACGCTTTGTCTACCTCTGTAAGGTATTTGAGAATGAGAAAATAGAGAAAATTTTAAAAGTTATCTACGATGTATTACAGGTCATAAAATAGGAGTTAAGATTATCCCTTCAAGGCGGTACGGTAGTTATGATATGAAAGGTTATCACATGAGATTTTAGAGTCGAAACTCAGTACGTCTGAGTATGTCCTCCCCTATACCTTAACCACTTGCACTAATGGCTAATAGTCATCCATAATTTATCTCCTCCGTGTTGATCTAGAGACGAATTAACAGGGATACTAAAATGAGTAAAACACCTTTTACCACATAAAATGAGAGCCAAGATTGTCAACCAACATAAAATCGATTTATTTTTATTGTGTACTTGTATTTTTTTTTTTGTACTTCTTGTTTGTATTTTTTTCCCATTGCATACTAATCATCTGTAAACATGAGCATGATTCAAATGAGCATCTATTTACCCGTCTAGTCGCTTCTCCGATGTTCTGAGAAAACACACATCAAGCAAACATGCAAGATCCAACCTAAGCACTTTACACAAACATCGAAACTTAAAATTGAATGCCACCACTTAATGCATCATTGCACCAACGCATGTGTCATGGAAAAGTATATACTCGCAAGGGAGACTTTTTTGACTTGTTAAAAGGGAAGAGCTTCATCTTAATAAAAGTTCAACTCAAGGATGTAATTTCATTCCCAAATAGCCCAAATCAAGAGGATTCGATGGTAACTAGCCAATATTGAGTTAACTCGAGCCTAGTAGTTTTGATCAAGGAGAAGTTATAAGATTGAAGGGAGTTTCAAGCTCTTTAAATGAAAATAAGTTTTAAAGTTAAACCTTTTTTATTTTCTTATTTATCATATTTATTTATTTTCTAACTTAAATTAGTTGTCAAAAATATTAGCCTTTTATAATTAAATGATAAATATATAAGTTTGATGTTTAATTAATGTATTTAAATTTATTATTATTATTATTATTATTATTATTATTATTATTATTATTATTATTATTTGACAAGTTTGACGTTGAATGTGCAACGTTAGATTTTATCACACTCGTAAAGATGTACTAGAGCTTGGTATGGGTTTAGATGTGAACGAAATTGAGCCAAGTTGCCATTTCAATTATGAGCATATCAAGCTAGAGATTCATCACCATGCATTAAATTATTTTTTTCAAAGTATTATTTAATATAAAAAAAGACTTCTGTATTTTCTGAATTATTACCATATATAGATTTGCAATTGTGAACCATCTCATCTATCTAGGTAGAAAACCTTTAATTTCCACACATTCAGCAAGTTTAGCCAATTAACCATCTCATAAACTTTTTTATAATCAATTCTAATCATCTGGCAACTCCTCACCATTTTCCTCGTGCCACGCTAATTAACAATTTCACTAATTCATGTGGCAAAATTCCTCATGCCACGCTAATTAACAATTTCACTAATTCATGTGACAAAAAACGAATATACTCATCCTCAACGCCCCCACTAACCCGTTCCAGGGCAACAACAATTTCACTAATTCAGTAGTAACAATCTCTGGTATAATATAATTTTTAGTGCTATGGACTTGAAATCATTTGCATCCATCTTCAATCTGATTTGCTCCTCAATAAAAACTTTCATAAAAAAAATCAATTTTCAGTTTAGAAGACCAGATTGTTGCTACATCACATGGGTCAAATTCGATAGTCGATTCATTTGTTCTTAAACACTTGTATTGCAGAAGCAAAAGTAACCTTTCTGATATTAAGAAGAGCAAAATACTGCACCTGTACAAATTGTATTGCTGAAGCAAAAGTAACCTTTCTGATATTAAGAAGCGCAAAATACAGATCACCAAGTGGGCATTGAAAAAAAATGCATTATTTTTAGCCAAAAAACAAAAAGGGGGACAGGAGCTTCCTCTTCGGTCTATTTATGTGGAGTTAAACTGCCCCGTCCCAGTCCATCTTTGGATATCGGTTAACACGGTATTTCCTGAAACAAAGAACATAATGCAGGATTATTTTCCCATTCCTATTTTATAAATATAAATGGCCTAAAAACATCTTTAAAAGTTCTTGAAGCCTATGATTCCTTATTCATTTAAAAAAAACATTAAAAAAACTATTAAGGTTAAGAATTCGCAATTTAATTTTCAAATAGAATGATAGTAATGCAGCACAAGAAATCACACAATAAAAAACCTCAAAACTCTCAAACAAAAAAGAACATTAAAACTTAATTATTCCAAAATTCTCTAAAAAAAAATTTTTTTTTAATTTAAACAAAAAAAAACAATTAAAATCTAAAATTTTTAAACAAGGTTTTAAAAAAAAATTTAGTTTCCCCAACCAACAAGAATTCAATCCCTAACAAGTTGTTAGGACTTTATTTCATCATTGTTTCTAACTATAAGTAGTGTTGTCGTGGAACACCTAGACAGTTTCAGTGGGGACCATTTTGTTTGGTGGCTAAGTCACCCTTATTTGGCGATCCTTTTAAAATGCAATCTAATTGTAGCAAACGTTCACCTAGGCATCCCCCGTATCCTATCCTCAGGTTATGTGAAGAGAAATAAATCATGGAGTCAACTTATAGCTGACCGCCAAGTGACTAGGGGGTGGACAAAGTTATTTCCCCGAGGGTATGTGCTTGTCCCATTGTAGCAAATATATCACCCTATAGGGCCTTTGGGGGCTTTTAAAATGCAATCTAAGTAAACCCCCTGCGTGATTCAAGCAAGTCTCACTAAAAAAAATATTTTTTTCAAGTTGTTTATTATTATTTTTTGATACGTAAATAATATTTAGGAACCAAATGGAAAATGTACAACTTAGTAGTTGAAAGATCTAAACACATGCGTTTGGATGTTTATGAATATCCTATCAAGATTCAATCAGTTCATACCAACCTTGCCAGATAAGGTGCACCGTGCATGACATAGTCGACACCCTTACCTTGGTGATAATCATTGCCTCTGGCCTCTCTTTTGAAGACTCATAACATTTGCCTCACCGTGTCCATCTCCTGCCATCCACAATTCCATATTGATTATAAATCCAAAAAAAAAATTTGATCCTGTGTCTCATCCTCCTGACATAAGGAGCATGTTTTGCATTGCACATGAGGTAGTTTGCCCTTGGTCTGTAATCTCCCATGAGCTAATAGCCAAAAAGCACAAAGTAATGCTAAACAATGGAACACCATACATACTGCCCACCTCTCGTCCTGAAAGTAATAGGCCCGCAGAGGACCTTGTCGGCTGTGTGTATACCAGGAGCTGAGTAGGGATATTGTTTGCTCCATCGTGTCTGATTGACTCAGAATGACATCCCGAACCTGCAATAGACAATTGATGAGAGAGAGGAATCTCATGCATTTGCCTGTCATATCTAGAGATCGGTTCAGCCCAATTATGTATGAACCCACCATACCCGGGGGTCTCCTACTGTATGTTCCACAAGGCTTTGGTAAGAAATGCTGAATTTCATGCTCGAAGATCTCTCAATTCATGGACTAGTAGCCGAGTAATAGGCCTGAAAAAGTAATAGGCCCGCATAGAACCTTGTTGGATCTGTGTGTATACCTGGAGCTGAGTCAAGATATTGTGTGCCCGGTTGTGTCTGATCAACTCAGAATGGCATCCCGAACCGCAACAGACAACTGATAAGAGAAGAGTCGCATGCCTTTGCCTACCATGTCTAGAGATCATATGAACCCAACCTCCTCTTTGGAAGGCACATAGCAGCCCAGGAGATGGTGGGCATTTGAACGTCCACACAAATGCTTTGTAGATGGAATATATCTCCTATCCATAAAATCACGGGCAACTGGTAGAATAAAAAGATAGAAGTAGTAAACACCCTACAGGACCATCCTCAACAGCTCTAGCTTTCCAACATGATAAGATGTGCCTCAGCCAAGAAGTGAGCTGGTCTACCACCACCTCAATCAAAGCTCCATATTCCACAGTGTGCAGTCGCTAAGGGGATGCTCAAGTATCTAAAAGTAAAAAGTCCCTAGATGAAAGACTGAAATCTCCAGCAATCTAACCCTTGTGTGTCCATCAAAGTCAGCCATGTAAATTTCATACTTAAGTAAATTGGGCCACAGGCCAAAAGAATACCCAAACATCCATAAACCGTCTACGATATGTATGATAGTGGATTCATCGCCTTGTGTAAATAGTAGATCATCAGCATTTAGTGAGTAATGTCGCGCGTCACACAGGATGATAGTGAAACCCTAGTTGCGCAACCAAATTCTAAAGAAGCCGAGAGAACACCTCAAGGTTGATGCCAAACTGGAGTGATGATAATGAATCCCTTGTCTCAGACCTTTAGACCCTCTGAAGTACCTTTAGACCCTCCATAGCAGCTGCTGTAGCAAGGTTTATAGCCATTGAGGAGGCGATGGTGACATACTCCATAATCCTGAAGTTCTATAGAGCAACCATCAAGAAGTTCGACTCAACCACGTCATAAGTTTACCTTAAAGACACCTCGGAGAGACTCGCTTCCTTGCTACAGCAGCTGCTATGGAAGGTGGATGTCATTTGCAATGGATCTCCCTTGGACGATGGTTGGCTAAGCAAGGTCTGGTATACTGCCAATAACTCCCACCATCTGTGTCGTCGGGATCTTAGAGATGACTTTGTGGACAACTGTGAAACACGAGATAGGCTCCACTGCTTCAGTTTGCGGCCCGAAGTGAAGAACTCTATGACAACTCACTTTCCAAATATCCTATGCTGCCTTGTAGAATTTTGCTAAATATCCATTCGGTCCAAGGGCCTTGTCATCCCCAATATCAAACAATGCCTTATTGGCTTCCTCTTGTGTAACTGATTGAATCAAGTTTCGGTGCTACTCCACGTTGAGAACCGACCCCTTGATGCCAACATCAACCAATAGGCTATCACACGACATTTGTGCCTAGTAGTTTCTCATAATAACCAACAAACTCAACAACGTATTCGCCCGATTCCTTTGCAGCTGCAACAATAGTGATCCATTTGTTGTTGCGCTTGACAAGGTCGTGGAAGAATTTGGTACTACAATCACTACTCGAGGAAGTGCACTTGGCGTGCTATTGTTAGAATAATCACTCCACCTCTGCTAGGAAGATAGCCCGAGCTTTTAGTTGGCCATAATCTGCAATTGGGAGCCCACCTCACAACACCTCGCGCTGAGCTATCCTCCTTGACAATGTTGTCGATTCAGAGTTCGCAGCTTGCTCTTCAACTTGAACAACTTCTGATTGAGGTTGAATTGTGTTGCGCCCTTTACTATTTCTGCCCAAACTTCAGTCTGAAGTCCTCGTACAAGGTCCACATATTATAGAACTTGATAGCTCTCATAGGTCTTTGCTCATCTAGCATCACCAACAATACAACACGAGTGGTCCGAGAGGCACCTGAATGGTGGGAATTCTGCATAACCACTGAAATCTTAGACCAACCAATGATTATTCACCATTGTTCAGCCCAATTTGCAAGAAAATCTACCATTTATCCAAATGAACCAACATCCAACTGACAGCAAATCTGTGAGATTACTTTTATAGATAAATCCTTCAAGGTCACAAAATCATGTGTCCTTGACATCCCACCATTCTTGTCCTCCACTGTCAACAACTCAACATCACATTGAAGTCCCCAACAATCAGCCAAGCTCCATGATAGCCTTCTCCCAAATGCTTCAAAACATTCCATAGTGGATGATGACTAACAATTCTATGAAGGCCATAGACAAACGTGACAACTACAATGCGTGATGAGTTTGGAGAAGACTCTGCAATAAATGAACTGGGTGTCAATGTCTAGAACCTCCACCTCAACTTATTGCATGTCTCACAATTATGAGCCACTATCATACTTGAAAAACGTTGTTGGAGAATTATATTTAGTGTCCCTTAGGTCAATTTTGTCTCTAGGAGGCATATTATTTCAATTCTTTGCTTCCAAAAGAGGTTGCACCCCCTTTTGCTTAAGGAGCTTACAAAAGCACCTTATGTTCTAGCTGGAGATCTTCATCTGCGTGTTAGGGCGGAGTTCCTCCATCGCTTGCATCCTGTTTCCCTACCATTATGGTATGCCTGCTACCCCCATCCTTCAGTTTCAATGAAGCTAAGTTAAAGCCGGTATCCTCGGTGCTAGAGCATGAGGAAGAACCCTCCATAGATAGGGATGAATTAGTGTCTAGTCCCCAACTGAGCTACGCTCATGGTCACTCTACTCAGTATGCCCTGCTAAACTTTGGTGCTCTGCTCTGTGTTGGCTCCCTGCTCCACCCCATGCATGTCATTCTGTGGGCAATGCTCTGGCCACTACCTTACTATCTCATGATTTGTTGGTTCTTCAGGCTTCCCCAATGCCAATTGCTCTTGCTCCTCGGGTGGTTCGTCCTCTGTGTGATTCTGCCCTGCCTAAGGGTGTGCGGCAACCACTGCCCTCGCCTTGTCTGCCCTGCTTCACTGCATCTGCCTAGATCGTGCATGACGGCTTGGTGGTTTCAAGCCAAGGGATGCTCTGCTTTGGTGCCTTGCTTTGCACCGATGGTCTGCCACACCCTGGATGGCATTCTATACCATGAGCCCTCTGCCCTGCTGGCTTGTGATTTGCTAGCTATCCCAGCATCCCTTGTACCAATTGCTCCTGCTTCAAGGGTGACCTAAGCAATGGTTGGCCCTGCTCTGCCTGACGCTGTCCAGCAACCACAGACTGCCTAGCTGCTCTAGCTCTATTGCCTTTGCCTAGATCGTGCTTGGTAGCCTCGAGCCAGATGCACACTGCTTATTGCTCGGCTCCTGCAGTTGCTCAGCAAGCAAGCAAGCTCCAGTCTTGTGCCAAATCCTTTGATAGTTCTCACAATAACTCGAAAGTAACTCAAACCGGATATTCATGTCATCGTTCACTCCCGTTGATGACTAAATTGGAACCTTCTTCACCAGTGGGGCTAGAGGGTCCATCTCCACCAAAGATACAAGCAAAGGTGAGCCTTTCCCTTGTGCAAGTACATTTATCCATGTACAAGGGTCTCCCAATATTGAGCCAATTATGCCAAGCCCCCTCAGAGTCTAATAATTTTATGGCAAATCGTAAATTTTTATCCGTGCATGTAAAGATTGCAACTTCTCTTCCACATATAAAAAACACCTTGGCATAAGCTTAAGAGGGAGTTTCCAAATGCAAAATAGGGTCCCCCAAAAGCACCCAATCACGATCTTCAATTATGTCAAATCAAAAGGTCGTCCAGCCACTGTAGTGAATGTGGTATCTATAATTCACTCCCCACTTGCTGGGCGCATCACTATCCTGCCTTGCAGGGATTCAACCCACAAAGCTTCCGGCTAAGAAAACCTTAATGAGTCTTCAATAGTGTCAATATCCTCGTATTCCAGCTCTAAACACCCTCCTTCACTTTCAAATTGCCTAAGTCAAGCAGTTTGTGGCTATTATCTTGAATAGGCTGGACTATGGCTTCGCCAATTGTTCCATTCCCTGTCCCTCCCTTGCACTGCTAGTTGCAGACAATCAGGTTGCTGTGTGTGCTGCCTCAGCCGACTAGGCTGCTGGTCATGCTGTTCCTACTGACTACAGCAGCCTCACCAACCTCTGCCACATCATTCACAACTGGACCAATGGTAGCCCCATCAACTCCTCCCACCTCTGCACCCTGTTTTAACAAAGGACAACAAGGGCTTTTCTTGCTCAGTGGAAGCTTCCATTTGGTTGGCTATCCTTCCTGCCAGAACTCTATTTGAAAAATCTTTTTCAAGAAAATGGTTGCACTCTATTTGAGAGTCAACGAGGGAAATCGACAAAAGTGAGTTTAGTTAACTAGGTAGGTGACTAAATATCTAACTAAAGTTGGAATTGTTGGTGTTGTTCTATCCTAAGTGATCTATGTGACCTTCGATATTGATGCTTGAGCAAAAGATTTAAGTTAGGACTTGCCTATTGTATTTAATATGTGTGTAAATGTGCAGGGAATTGTAAAAATACACATGGAGTTTGGATAGTTGATAGCTCAATGAGTTCGAGTGTATGGACGTTAGCCTAGTGTTGCCAAAGTAGCATGCTAAGTTGCTTGGAGGTTCGAAGAGATTGAAGACAAATGCTATGGGACATTCAAGAGACAACAACACGAGTACTGAGGTGGTATTGGAGTAGCTCTGGAGCAATAAGTTGGTGCGACCAAGTTAGCGGCTTGGCAACTCAAGAACAGTAGAATTCAGAGAAAATTGCATAAAGCAAACCAAGGGACCACAAGACGAAGAGCATTGAGGTAGTGAGGACGATTGCCGCAGATAGTGAACTACATAGGCAAGAGGAGTGAAGGATGACATGAGGAGCCAAGGTCCCAGGTGCATCCAGGGACGTATACCTTGATGAGAGATAGCCAAGGATAAAGTCAAACTCATTAGGACAAGGATAGAACTCAACATAGGCATAATCGACCTTAGAAATGGTAGTAGTCGCAATCAGTGATTGAGAAACCTAATACCCCAAAGTGTTTTGGGTGTTTTATGATTTTAACAGCCGACTACCAATCAATTGGATCTGACGAGTAGAATGTTTCTCTACGTGGCTGAGTTAACTAGATAATTGACTGATGAAAACAATCAATTAATAATAAGTTACCAATCCACTAATTGCCTAAATGGAAAGCATAAAGAATAGATTATTGCACAATAATGGTAGCATCATGATAGATTAAATGGGCCACAAACAGACTTACAACAAGGATTTCGAAGGCTATAAAAGAGGAGAAGATAGGGCCTTCAAGATTGGTGAAATAGTATCGGTTAAACCGATTAAAAGCCTTATTCCCTGTTCGCTTTCCACTTTATATTTCATTATAACTCTTATGCTTGTAAGGGTTTCTCTACCTCCGAAAGAGTTTCAAGGAGAAAGATAGTGATTTTTCGAGATTGATCCACTGATTGATCATAGATCATATAGTAGGAGCCCTGAGAACTACGAACTAGATAAATGTCATTGTTAGTGGTTGTAAGTGTCTTTCTTGTGTAAGCTTTTATTTCCATGTCCACTGACCTTGTTATCAAGAGCAAGCGTAGTTTACAATCAAACTTGCAACCTATGTTCGTCAAGCTTCACTATCCTAACAAGAATAGATCATTGATTCAGCAGAGGAAGGCAACAACTCTTAGATAGTTTATGTGATGAAAAAGATTAGTTGACGAACCAAAGTGAGTAGAAGGCTGACTTTACATGATCAAATAGATTAGTCGACTAGAATCAAAATGAGCAGAAAAGGATTACACAATCACAAAATCAATTGCGAAGAACAACAAATTGAGACTTGTTTGACGGCAACATTGAGATTTTAAAGGGGCAAAGGGAATTCATCAAGGATGGAAAATAGTATTTAAAATTTATATTCTTTTGCCTTTATGGTTCAATTTGTAGTCCTTTTCTAATTTGAGGTAAAGGTCTCCACCTTGAATTTCTTTTGTGTACAAAGCTATTATTTGTTTTATACTTAAAGAAAGAAGTTTTTATAAGAGATTTTCTACCTCTATAAAAGGGAAAAAAATATAGTGTAATTCAATGAATGACTCTCTTTCCAAGTCGTAGGTCGTGGAGTAGAAACTTAAGAATCACATTAATGGAATCATATTATTCATGTTTCTCTTTATAACTATTTACCTTGTTTCCACTATGTAATTAGATTAAGTTTAAGATTGTCAATTTAGATTTGACTATAAATTATTAAATTTCATATTTAGTTATGATTTCCATTTTCTTAATTGTATATGCATATAAAATATTAATTAGTTGTGAAATATAAAATATTTATTGTTGTGTTTAATGAGTATTAATTAATTATGATTTGTTTATTTGTGATTGTAACTTATTTTAATTAAGGAAATATTCTTTTAATATCAACCATTAGACCTTCATGTAGGCACCCACCTACTACCTAAACACTAGCACTATATATTAAATCATGTGATGCAACTAAGGGCGTGAATAGACATTCTCAATTATGTTGGTATTTACCAACAATCAGATTAATATGTAGCAAAAAACATTAACAATATAAAAAAAAATATTAAACACACATCACTAACCAAGTTTACGTGGTTTGGTGATCCATCGATAGATCACTTTAATCCTTCTTTGCTTCTTTGTTTTCTCCTTTACGGATATCTTCTAGAGGCAGAGAAACCTCTTAGAGTTCTTTTTGTTATTGTGGATTGCTTACAATGACACTGGAATGTAGCTCTCCTTGGAGTTGATGATGAATCTTGTAAAAATCTTCAAGGCTTCCTCTTTTTATAATCAATCGTTTAATGAAATTCACCTTATCAAACTCGACTGTTTGATTATCAATCAACTACCCGAAATCTCTTTCCAGGTCGACTATCGATTCTAGCTCCGCACATTTTCCACTTCCTCCATTTATAATTACTTGTTGATTATTGAAATTAGTCTTATTGGTTGACTCGACTATTTGGCTATCACTCGACTACTTGAAATCATGTTATCTTTTCTCCTTGTTAGGTCGGCAATCGACTCTACCTTAACATGTCATCCACTTCACTTAAATCTGGATTGATTCTTCTGCTATGTCAGATTAAATTATGACCGAATCCCTTGAATCATAAATGCATCATTTGATAATTAAGTATCTAATTGACCTCAATCTACCACAACATTCAATGCCTAAAGATCGTTTAAAGACTTCGTCAATTCCCCAATGCCACTCACTTGGACTTCTAATTTCCCAGCCATCGGTCAAGATTTATTCTTGCCTACTCTCACATCCATCTTGATCTGCTAAGATTTCCACTTGCGTAGCTCTAGTCCTCCATATCTTAAATGACATTGAGGAGCTATTAGGACTTTCATTATCAACACTAGTTGAACTTCTTCAATAAGTGTCTAATTTAACTTGGACGATCAACCAAGTGTATGATCAACCTTAGTTCACTTGGACTTCATTCAATGTTAAGTATCTAATAACCATGACCTACCTAAAATATTTCCAACATATTTATTTTGCACACTGTGAGGCTCCAACATGCGGCCACAGAATTGAGAAGTCTTGTATTCTACTAACTGAGTTAGACAATATATTACTTAAATACATTTTTCAAATACAGCATATCTTTTAACCATATTGCTCAAACATCAAATCATTAAACCATAGTCAACCTTGACATGAAACTGATTGCACCAACATTTACCATCTAACATTGCCTTCTAATACCTTGTTAACTCAATCCTTCTCTTAGTATCAATATGTGTTTGTCTTATACACAATAGGACTACAAGTTTAGTGAATAGTAGGAAAAAACAATGAATATGTTAACGAGCTTGAAGCTCCAAAGTTACGATAAATAAACACATAATATTTACTAGAACTAGTATAGCAATTTGATCAGTTTATGCCTACCTTGTTCTTTTGTTTTTTTTTAATTTAATTGATTCTTTTGAGTAGTGCAACAATTATAGGCTTGGATCAAAGAGTTTTATAGAAGATTCAAGCAAAAGATAGTCTGCGACTCTTTAAAAGGATACGTAAAATATTGACAAGGGAGGTTTTAGAAGGTTCAAGTGAATCAACAAAGTACTCTTTTGAAGGTTATGTAGGCTCATGTAAAAGATCGATAAGGGAGTTCTTTAAGAGGCTTAAGTAGAAGATTATTAAAGGGCTCAAGAGAAGACATAAGCAAAGGATCATTAGCGGTTGTTTAGGAGGCTAAGGATTGTTAGCGAGCTCTTGAGAAGAATAGGGCAAAAGATTATCAAGGGGTTCTTTAAAAGGCTCAAGTACATTAGGGAAGACTCAAGAATAGCATTAACTGGTACAATTAAAGAATTATTGGTCTTGGGATAGAGTGACTTAAAAGGCTCAAGTACATTAAAGAATTTTAATAGTTATATGATTGGTATCATATTGGGTACACTCTACAAAGTGCAATTTATGAAGGAGCTCTTTTGGAGTTGAGCATCGGTGTTTGCTTAAAGGCTTTTGCACCTTTTTTATTTTAATAGCATGTTGAAGACCACTTAATGAGAGTCCACTGTTAGTCTGTTACTGTACTCTTTATTCAACTGATGGTTAAGGTTTAATTTAGGATCTTTCAATTTTAAAAGAGGATAAATTCAAATAGGTTTCTCCTAAGATTACTACATCAAAAGGGCAAATTAGCATACTTAATCATCAAAAGGCACTTTTAATGCCAAGTCATCAAACAATTTTTATATTAAGTCAAGTATTTTTAGCTCAATTATAGATTTCATGAATTTTAGGTGAAGTAGGAGCTCCAGTCTCTTTGAATAAAGACAAGTAGTTTATTTTTAGTCTATAAATATCAAAGTATAGAATGACAATTATTTTGTAAATTTTTTTACAATCAAGATTGTATTCAATTTCTTTAATTTTAATAGGCATTGTTTTACTAAAGTACATGAAAATGAGTCCATTCCCTTTGAATTTCTTAATGGAGTTAATGAATTGAAGAAGAGTCACTAATATCACAATGCATGTAAAAATTTTGAAATTATAATGAATATTCTGATTATTTAGCTATAGTTCATCATCAAAAAATTTTAAAAATCATATGTTTTTATTTAAGTTTACTTTTTGATTTTAGGTCAATATTCCATAGGCAATTTTCCAAATTAGCTTAAATGCTTTACGTAAAATTTCTTTGCAATTCTAATATGTTTGAATTTGGCAAAAGTTATTCCTTGATAATCAAAGAAATCTTCAATATTAATTAACAAATTCTTAGGGTTTAAAATCTTTAGACTTATTCGGGTTATTATTTTTAATGTAATTTTTTCCCCTTAGATATGGAGTAATTTGATTGTCAACAAGATTATAATCCGGCTCATGCTTCTCAACATTATGATCCACCGTAATTCTAAGTTCATCTTGTACTTTAATTTTGCAAATAACATGTGCATGTATAGAGAATGTTACCCTACACACCGTGAGCACCTAGTGTTAATTTTTTTTTTAAGTTTAGGGTATCATATTTAGGCTAAAGGAAGTGAAAATTAATAATAATAATAATAATAGATGCTAATGAGGTGCTCACGAATGGGTGTGTAGGTTAACAAAAGACTGTATGTCTCATCTCTATATTTCATCTCTTTCATAATAATTGTGGTTTTCTCTCTCATCGTGTTAATTTAAGGTTATTGGTAAATAATGATGCATATAAAAAAAAAATAAGAAACATATGATTATTTTTTTAAAATGATGGATAACTAAATTAAATAAAACAACTTATATAATTTGTTTACAAATGATAATTAAACTAATGCAAAAGGATAACTTATGATTGTATTTCATATTTTTTAAAGAGAAATTTTAAATTACTAACCAAATAATTAAAAGATTTTTAAAAAAATAGCATCCTGTACTAAAATTAGAACTCTTATACTAGATTCAAATGTTTTGTAGGTCTAAGTGTTGTACTGAATCCTATAAGTGATGGGCCCATCACATTGGATTTTTTTTATTTGGATGTTATAATAGATAATTAAATAACTAAGAGAAGACATTTTAACTTCTTTAATTCAACCAATTTCTTTTTTTTTTTTGGAGACACAAAATCACAAATTAACATTCCTATGATATAGAAAGATTTGTAAAGATCGCAAGGTCATCCTTAAAAGAAACTTAATTATCCAATATAGATTAATAGTGTTATATATGTGTCTCAAACATAGTATCGATAAAAGGAAAACATACATAGCTCGAATTTAAGTGGTGGAAGTTAAAAGACAAAAAAAAACAAAAATATATTTAAGAAAAAAGGTAAAGGCACAAGCATTAGGCAAAATGCATGATGACTCAAATACGACATGAGATAAAATGATATTAAATTTGAAAATGATGGTCAAAAGCATACTCAGTAGTCAAAAGGACATGCACTGCTAAATAAAAAAATCTTAATGGTGGAATAAGAAAGTCTAGGAGAAAGTGAAGCAAAATGAACAACTTATAAGTTATTATAAACTATTAAGAAGAAGAAAATTTTTAAAAGTATGCAATAGCCAGTCAAGCCAAAATTGAAACTTTTGAGCGCTTATGGAAAGTGCCTAGGGAAATAGAATATAAAATGACTTACAAAATTATTCAACCTAATATTGAAACTGTAAAAAAAAAGTGAAGGGTAAGTACAAGATTTAAAATCCAAGTCATGCCGAAGTTGTAATCCTGGCTGAAATGATATTGTCCGTACATGTCGATGTTTCGATGCATAACATCGATAATGGATTGGAGTTAGCAAAAGAGAAGACGCATAGGAAGGAAACATTTGTCGTGTCGAGTATGGTTTTAAATCTTGTACCATGCCAAGAGAAATAGTCGAATAAATCATTTTGCAAAATTACCAAAACTAAATACCACATTGCATAAATAATGTCTCCTTTCTTTCCTCCATCTTATCTATCATCAACACCATGTACCGAAGTGTAGGTACAACTAGTCAAAGACTGAAACTATGGTACTTGAGATTTTGAACCTTAATGTGGAGTGGTATCGAGTTTCAGTGATTTACCGAAATGATACGTTTCGCCCGGCACGGTACGAGATCTCAAACCATGGGTAAGCACTCAAATCCCTTGTATAAAAATCAAAGAGACATACAAAATTATATGAACTATAAGAGCATTAAGCTAATGAATCATACTATACAACTCTTTGAAAGAGTGATGTGATAAAAAAAAAGACCAAGGAGATTACGGTAACCAAAAATCAATTTGATTTATATTTAGAAGATCAACAATAGAAGCTACAAGACTTACACATGGTATTCGTTGACAACAACAACAATCAAGTCTTATCCCACTAAGTGTGGTCGGCTATATGGAACCTTTTACGCCAATGAGCTCTATCTCCTACTATATCATCATTTATACTTAATAAATTTTATCTTATTTTATTGTTGCTAACCAAGTCTTTTTTAGTCTTCCTCTTCCTCGTTTAATGTGTGTTTGTCATAGTTTCACATCGTATAACTAAAGCATTTATTGGTGCCTAAGTAAATGTCCGTACCATCTTAAATGTGTCTCTCAAAATTTTTCCTCAATCGAAGCAACTCCGACTTTCTCTCTAATGCTCTCATTTCTTACTCAGTCCATCCTTGTGTGTCCACAGATCCACCTTAACATCATCGTCTCTGCAACTCTCATCTCATGTGCTCGAGTCATAGTCCAACATTCAACTCCATATAGCATAGCAGATCTAACTGCGATTTTGTAAAATTTTCCTTTTAAATTTTAGAGGTACTTTACGATCACATAAAACACCCACGCTTTCCTCCATTTTAACCATCCTACTTGTATTCTATTTAAGACATCTCTCTAACTGCGGTTTTTTTTTATTATTTATAACAGTCCCAAGGAAAATTATATGGCCAATTCTAGAAAAGAAAGATGTTAGTATAACATATATTATCACAATTAAGGATACGAGAATGTAATGACAAGAGTGAACTACAGGTTGCTTAACCAAAATGTTTTGTATTAACATAGGGTTACATCAAGGATTTACTCTAACTCTCTATCTGCTTATACTAATTATGAATAAACTCAAGACATGTTATCATAGTGCATCTTGTTAACATAGGGTTAAATACTAAGTGAATCTTAGGGGCAATCATTAAAAGTTAATATAGGAATTTAAGTATGACAATATTAGTCGTAAGAAGATGACGAGTTACCTATAACTAAAAGTTTTAAATATTTAAAATTGTTTTTGCAAAATGATGGAAGGATTAAGAAATGTCTTACATAGAATTCAAACAAGATAGTTAAAATAAGAAAAGTGTTAGGTATTTTAGAGTACCTGAAAAGTATATTAGATAAAACTAAATGTTAATTGATGACTCAAGCATACACGCATAAAATGAGAGACATATAAATGAGGAAGTTAAAGTGGATGTACGGAAATAAAAGGATAAATAGGATAAAAAAAAAGAACATTAGACGAAAAGTTGTGCAGTGAAAATTTTGAGAGATGCATTTAAGATTGTACGAGCATGTTGTTGACGGTATTAAAGAATATTTGATTTGATATGATTTGATAGATTAGGGAAGTAACATAGAAGAAAAGGATAGGTCAATCTGTGATTGAGAGAGATTATATTTTCCTTTTCCTTATGACCTTCCTTTTCTAGTGTTCCCTGCATCATCCTATTTTAGTTGGACTTGCTGTAAATTATGAATAAGAAGAAAAGATGTATGTTCCTTTTCTCCTCATACACGTCTTCATGGTATCAAAGCGGGCAAGTATGAATTTTAAGGCAGCCATGGTTGGCTCTAGCTTAACATCTTCGGATGCTATGAGTGAGGTGATGCCTTTACAGGCAAATGCCCAACCGATGGCTGGTTTTCTTCCTGACAACTCTACTGGCTCTCTCTGATTACCCTTTATAAACTGAATGGAAAAAATTATCGAGTGGTCTCAGACAGTGCGGTTGGCAATACACGACAAAGGAAAACTTAGATATCTAAATAGTGAAATCAAACCCCCAACCACAATGGATCCAAGATTCGAGCAGTGGCGGTCTCAAAATTCTATGGCTGGTAAATCAACTCTAGCGATCCTATGATTGGAAAGTCATTTATATTCTTACCCACGGTTCGAGATGTGTGAGAAGCTGTTAGAGAAACTTATTCGGATTTGGACAATCATTCTCAATTGTTCAAATTGAATGCCGACTGCGAAAAATGAAGCAAGGAGATCGTGAAGTAACAACTTATTATAATGAGATGATGATTGTTTGAGTTAGATCTGTATGAAGAAGAAGATTGGGAAAATCCAAGCGATAGTGCTCGCTACAAGAAGCAAATAGAAAGAGGCCGAGTATTTGTGTTTCTGGCTGGTTTGAACAAAGAACTTGATGAAGTTTGAGGGCGTATCTTAGGATGAAAGCCCTTGCCCCCTCTGAGAGAAGTTTTTTCAAAAGTATGTAGAGAAGAAACAAGAAGACATGTAATGCTAAAAAAATGTTCATGAATCAAAACCAGAAATGGGGGGTCTGCTCTTGCAATTCGTGGTGCAAAATTTGAAAGAAATAGACAAGGAAAGCAAAGGCATTGGTGTGACTATTGCAGAAAACCGTAGTCCACTCGTGAAAGCGGTTGGAATCTGTATGGAAAATCAGCAAATGGGAAGAGAAAATATAGCAGCGATAACAAGTTAGGGGGAGAAAATCAAGTCCTTCATGTGAATCCGAAGCACCAATCTTCCTCAAAATATTTTCCATTCACTAAGGGTACGTTTGGCAGGGTGTAATCTGTCTTGTAATGTAATCAAGATTACATTACGAGGCTGATTACTTTGTTTTACATTAATATAACCCCGTAATGTAATGTAATCTGGATTACAAAGCAAAACCTATGTAATCCAGATTACATTACAAGTCGAAAATTATTGTCAAAAATACCCCTCTTATCTCATCAAATTTGTCCACACCACCTCCCCGCCTACCAACCGCTATCTGTCACCACCAGCCACCGATCGACCGTCGCCGCCGCCCGCCCGCCGGCCACGGCCCCCTCATGCTCCTGCACCTCGGCAACGTCCCCACCCTCGTCGTATCCTCCCCTGACG
>JBAMIE010000036.1:1735299-1752909 GCA_037177295.1 Kaempferia parviflora | reverse complement strand
TTTGTTCTTCAGAATGATTTTCTTGTGCGCTTTGATTATTTAAATTGTCAATCAAATTTTCTTGCACCGTTTTATATTTCCTTCAAAATAAATTTATCCATAGAATCTTTCATTGATTGAGTCATCTTCTCTTCTGTTTACCTTTGTTTTTTTTTTCCTTTTAGCACTTCCGGAGGAGTATTTTTTAGGCATCATTTTTCTTAAAGTTTTGCTACACCAAGTACAAACACAATAAGATGAAAGTGATAATTGAATTTCTTAATGGTTCATTATATTGTAAAACATCAACAAATGCAACACAAAACTTTGTGGATATACTAAACCATAGTATATGGGCCTACTAAGTACTAACAAAGTAACAATGGATAACAAAAAAGCTAAAAAAAAAAAAAAGAAGAAGAAGAAGATGCAAAACGATTAGGCATTAGGCAAGCAAATGATTTCAGACTTTAAGTGCTCCAAAAGAAAACATGCAAGGCAAACAAAATTACGAGCCTAAATTCTAACAATTTCTGGCATAGCATAGTATACTAAAATAAATTAATTGGGGCCCACACAAAGTGACCATTCCAAGGGTCGCCCCTCTCTATCACCTATTATATTCTCATTTATATTTAAATAAATTTTATCTTGATTTATCGTTACTAATCAAGTTTCTTTAGTCCCCCTCTTTCTTGATTAATATGTGTATTTATTATAGTTTTTCATCATCTAGCTATGCCATTTATTGGTTGTCTAAGTACCTACTTGCCATCTTAAACGCATTTCTTATAGTTTTTCTTCAATAAACATCATCCGCACTTTCAGTCTCATTTCTTATCCTCACATCCATTTCATCATTGCCATCTTTGTGATTCTCATCTTCTACTTGTGTGTTCGCTTCACATTCCAACATTGAACTCCATATGACATAACCAGTCTAACCGTAAAACTTCTTTTTTTTATCTTTAGAGACACCTTACAATTATAAATGACATATGACTCCCTCCTTTATTTCAACTATCTTGCGGTAATTTATGTAAAATATTTCTATTAATCCCTGTCTTTTTGAAAAAAAACAATTTTAAGTATTTAAAACTCTCATTATAGATAACTCGTCAATTTCTATTTTTAACAATTTCTCTACTACATTTAATACTATTAAACTTAAATTTAATGTATTCAGTCTTAACTAAGTCAAACTTTTATTTGATTATCATTTGATTGCATGATATTATAAATTTGTATATTAATGAATAATAATCGACAATAAAAAAGTGACAAAGAATAACAAATATCGTATTATTGATAAAGAATTACTAGTAATATTAGATTATTAATTCTTTTTTTGAATAAACTTATATAATATAATCATTCTATATTATGGGATTAGTTGTGTTCAATATATCTGCATTGAGTTTTATTCAAAGGAAAGAGAGCATTTAGGGCAATATTAATTACGAGATGTTACTGCATTCTCATTCTATCCATACAATGTCTCTTGTCAGCATTGTGAGTGTGAGAGAGATGCGGTGTCGGCTAATGAGTGTCAGTAAGTTTGAACAAGCAATAGGTAAGTTTGCAACAAATTTGAGATTCAATTGAGTGTCCAGCCTCATTTTGGCATGTGAATTTGCAAGGATTCAAGCCCCATCCTTGAGAAGTTGGTTATATTGTTGATTTTTCAAATAAGTTCAAGCAAATTTTAACTGATTCATCTATTTTTGTTCATAATTTGACAAAATGCCAACATTCTGTAAAATTTAACTTATTGCTACATAACTTCTTTGAATCCTTTTTTTTTTTGTAAAAAAAAAATTACCGTGTTTTTTTATTTTATTTATTTATTTTTTAGATCCTCATGACATGCCCAATTTCTTCCAATGATTGGACTGGCCTTTCATATTGATATTGGATAATTTTTACAACTATGTTTTAAATTACTGTCTAAACTACATTCCCCATCTCCAAACAGAGTAGTTTTCCCCTTTACTTCCCTTCCCATGCTCTTCATTCCCTTTCATCTGATCAATTAATTCTCTTGTTATTATTATCCATTTGCAACCACGTTTTTTTTATAATTACTTTCCACAAGTGCTGTCTATCTGGCCTTCTCCGTCTGACGGTTACTAAATTGACAATAATGTTGGTCAATAGCTATTATAATGAATGTTGTCAACCTAATAGTCTGCTGTTACTGCCCCATGGGATTTAGTATTACAGTTAACCATTCTTGCTCTTCCTATAGTTTTCTTTCTTATTTTTGTTTCTTCTCTTTTCTTGATGCTTGGTTGGGTTTGATACATTCAGCTAATAGTCAAAAAGTCTGGTCAAGGCACATTAGTCGCTGGTAGTTTGTTTAGGTTTATAGGTGGATGGAACCTAACAAGTCAAATTTCATGCTTAACCTAGATTATATGATTATGACCCATAGTAATTGACACACCGGTATTTGATCTTACCAAGATAGCAAAGCTAGTATTTGCAAAAAATAGTAAGTTAAATTGCAATCAAAAGGGTAAGTTTTCTTTAAATAGTTAAAGGTATCATTAGAACTTGGATTCCTTTTTGCATGCCCTATTTGCTTAAACCATGATATTGAGTTTTGTAAATTTTATGGTGTCAAACAGAGTTCATGGGACCAGATTTGCAGAAATGCCTTTTATTGGGACCAGAAACATGTACAGACGACAAGGGATGTGCCGTCGGCTTCTTAGTGGAATTGAATCAGTAAGTTCTTTCTCTAGCAATCTTTTATAGAAAAAAAATAAATGGGACTCTATATTGTTCCGTTCTTTTGATTCTGAATCCTATTACAGATTCATGTAAATCTTGACTATATACAGCTTTATAGAAAGTGGAAGCCTCAAGTCCAAATCCTACTTTTGACAATAATATTATCGCATCTATTCATTTGTTGGATTAAGATTATAATACACACGCACATCAAGGAAGAGTATTAATTATATGAATATATAGATGATAGAAAATCAAAAGAGTGCCTTTCTTTACTCATATCATCAAAAAGGTACCCCTCTTTTAAACATTATCAAGACAACGCCCTACTTATATTTTCTACTGAAAATACCCTTCGTGTTACACCTTGGAGTTGTTTTGTAAAAAATAACTACTCCCTTGGAGCTGCTTTGACCAAAACAACTCCATCTTGGAGCTACTTTGCAAAGCTGCTCCAACATGAATTTTCTTTCCTCCTTTTTTAGTTTTTTTTTAAACAACCAACGCTAATCCTCAATCCGGATGAAAAATGTTGAGAGTTACGTTAGGTTGTCGGCCAATGTCAACCATATGCGAATATTTTATGAATGGAAACAACATTGTAGAGTTCAACTCCAATGTCTTGGCAAGGAATGCTACATCTCAATAAGAACTTGAGTATAATATTAAATATACAAAAGTTTTCATATCATAGGTTGGATAAGAATAAATATTATACAAATGAAAATCGTCTTAAATTTGGAATATGGAATATTGGAATGCTCACTGGTAAAACAATGGAGGTAGTGAATACAATGATTAGGAGAAAAATTAATATTTTATGTTTACAAGATATAAAATGAGAAAACAAAGATTATAGATGAAAAGACCCACCCAGGACTCCCTACATACGACTCCAACATATAAAGTACTACAAATATTTTGGAGCTAAAGAAATTGCATCATATGTGAACTTCAAACCTCAATATGTATCTTTCGAATAGAAATTTATGAACTCCTATCCAAAACAAGAGAAACAAATAGTCTCCAACTCATTACAATATAACGAATCAACGAACAAAATTTATTAACATGCTCCTAGAGACCCTCGGACAGTGTGCTTTGCACTCCATCTCATCTCCTTGATTACTGCGTCTCCTCGTCTCCTAACACATCCTTTGTAACCCTATCCACACTTGCATCAATTATGTTGTGAGTCCATGAACCCAACAAGCAAATTCCACTAGTAGCATAGGACATGAGTGGCAAAATGAGATCAACAATTAAGAAACATGAAGCATACATTTTCTTACACTAAAAAAAACTAAGCATATCTTGTAGAATTTAAGAGCAGGCATCATTAAACTTGACATGCATTTTCAGTGAAAGAAACTTCAACTTATTTATTAAGAAAATACCATGATGCAAATGTGGTGACCATTATTAGAGCACTTTCATTTGGTCAATATTCATGAACCGTTGAGTGGTACCTCTTTGGGGAATATAACTCGTCTATCCATTACCCTTGTACATATCCTCATCATTCATGTTTGGAAGGGCCCTTCGCGCAAAATGGGATCGGCAAACCAAAACTTGCTGCAAGCCTACCAAATAACACCCGTCCACATCTACGAAGGAAGCTACTTGCCTTGCCGTCGGAAGTTCTCACACCTGAAGGAGTTGTGCCGCCTTCGGACTCTCCCTAGCAACAATCGACCACTGTTTGCTCTTGCCCAGCAGAAATCGCTCCTCCCTCACCTCCCGTTTCCCCCTTTTTAGATCATTTTATTTTATTTTATTAATTGGGCTCCAAGCATTCCTAGTAAGCCTACACCCTAATCCGATCCATTTAGAATAGGTATTAACTCAAGTCTCTACTATTTTATTTTATAAAATAAATCTTGTGTTCCTTCGTCACTGATTTACCCTTGCCTTTGAAACCTAGATTAGTCTGTAAAGAAACTAAATCCCTAATTTAAACATTCAAATTAAACAGGACCTTACAATAGGGAACTCAAGTTTTAAGTATAGTACATAAAAAAGAGAAATAAAAAATGTAGGTATTATTCTAGAAAATTGTTAAAGAATGAAGTAACAAAAGTAGTTAGTGAGGATATACGAGTATAACTTTTAAGTTAGTGGTGGAGAAAGAAAGTATTAATGTAATTTGCATATTTGCACCTCAACTAAGATTAGATGAAGACACTAAATATGGGTTTTGAGAAGAACTAGATGAGGTAGCGTAGAATTCTATCAAATGATATGATTTTAATAGGAGATCTAAATGAGCATGTAGGAATAAGAAACGAAAAAATATGATAGGGTATATGAGGGTTATGGTTTTGGAATGAGAAATGAAGGAAAAATTATATTAAATTTTACGATAGCGTATGAAATTAGAATATCTAATGTGTTTCAAGAAAAGAGAGCATTTGGTTATTTTCAAAAGTGGGAACAATAAGTCGTATATTAACTTTCTTATAGTGGAAAAAGATAAAAAGATTTATAAAAATTGCGAGGTCATCCTTAGAAAAAACTTCACTACCAACATAGGCTAGTAGGGTTAGATATGCATCTCAAACATACCATCAATGACACGTAAATGTGCATGACTCTTAAAATTAGGTGGTGAAAGTTGAAGGATGAAAAATAATCTATATTTAAAGAAAGGCTAGGGGCAGAAATATTAGGAGAAATATTTGGAGACTCAAATATGATATGGGATAAGTTGACATTAAATTTGAAAATGATGGCCAAGAGCGTAACTTGGTGAGTTAAAAGGATGTGCACCACTAAGTAAAGAATCTGGGTGGTGGAACTAGAAAATACAATAGAAAGTGAAGAAAAAAATAAATAGTTTATATGTGAAGAAAATTTAAAAACAATATGTAATAGCAGAAAAAAGAAAATAAAAAAGTAGTGAGTTAGTCAAGAATGAAACTTTCAAATGCTTATATCGACAGTTGGATATAAGCGGGAAAGAGATATTTATATAATAGTTAAAATGAGAGAGAAAAATAAGACATCTTACCAAATAAGAAACATTAAAGATGAATGCAATATGATACTAATGAATGAAGAATAAATAAATGAGCAATGCAAGAAGTATTTTCATCAATATTTTAATGAAGGTTTAGTGATTAACTTAACTTACGTAATTTAAGTGGATAAGAATATAAAAATTTAGATTTTTATCATAGGATTTAAACTTTAGAAGTAGAATAAATTTTAAATGAAATAAAAAATAAAAAACGGTTAAACTGTTGGTGCCCCAAGTTGCTTTTGATGTGATCAACCAAGTTAGGTTAGGTCTTGTGGTGTTCTAACCTTGTGCTTAAGTGTGTAGGAGCTTAAGAACACGAGAAGTCTGATGCGGTGGACGAGAAGAAAGGCGGGGAAATGAGTCGATGGGTTCGGCGCTTCCGAGGGACGAGAAGCTGAGTACACCGGCGGAGCGAGGACACGTGCAACGGTTCGAGGGATGAGAATCCGGGAAGGAAGATCATTCGAGAAAGACGGAAAATGGGTTCGGGTTGGCCCTATTCCGGTTGTTCGAAATCACCCAGGCGACCAGAGACGAAGCCGGAAGTTTCTGCAGCAAGCCGGATGAAATCGGAACAACCCAGAGGGAACAGGACCTGTCAACCCGATGTTGACGAGTCCGCTCCGAGATAGAATCTATCAGGGGTTATAAATAGAGCACTGGTTCAACCTTTTTCATTACAGCACACTCTGTATTATCTTGTATTTCGAGCTTCTTCATTTCCGAGCATTCATTCCGTGTACGAGGCTTCTCCACTCCGACGTTTCGATCGAGGAGTTTCCGATACTGAGCTGATATTCCTTAGAGCAGTAATCCTCTGATTGCGAACCCAAGTAAAAATTCTGTGTCTTGTACATTTTTCTATTGCATTCTTTAATTCTTTTAAGTGTGTTTAATTGTGCTATAAAGATCGAGAAAGGTTTAGTTTTCATTTGCAGGTAATTCACCCCTTCTTGTCGGTCGCTAGGATCCTGCATAAACAAGATATTTTGATAGATGTATGAAAGTGCTTAGGGAAGGAGGGTTTTGAATAACTTATAAAGTTATTCAAACTGATAGTGAAAATGAAAAAAAAAATGTGGAGAGCAAATATTCATGCCTTAAAAATTACGAAGGAGACATACAAAATTACGAATTATAAGGGTATTAAGCTCCTGAGTTATACCACAAAATTTTAGGAAAGAGAAAAAAAGACTAGGGACGGAGATCATGATAATCAAATTGGATTCATGCCTTAAAAATTAGTAATAGAAGCTATACCTTTTTTTAGAAAACTAATTAAAAAACATTGGGAAAAGAAACAAGAGTTATCTAGAAAAAGTGTTAGTATAGTGTATGTTGAAATAATTAAGGATAGACATAAGAATGGAATGACAAGAGTGATTGTAAAACATTTCCTATAAAGATAGGACTTAGTTTTAAGTCTCTATTTTTTTACACTAATTATGGATACACTCACTTGACATATACAAGACGTGTTATGATGGTGCATGTTGTTTGCAGATAATATTGTTTAGGTAGATAAAATACGTAAAAGGATAAATGCTAAATTTGAATCTTTGTGGGAAATACTTTAAGTCAATAATTTTAGATTTAAATGCAATTAAATTTAAAAATAGTGAGACTGAGAGAGATGTCTTATATAGAATGCAATTAAGATGATTGAAATGGAGGAGAACACCAAGTGTTCTTTATGATCGTAAGTACCTTAAAATTTTAAATGAAGTTCTACAAAATGACAATTAGATTTGCTAGGTTATATGTGGCATACGAACATAAAATGAAAGTCGTAGAGATGAGAATATTAAGGTGAATGTGTGGACATACGAGGAAGCACAAGATAAAAAATGAGAACATTATAGAGAAAGTTGGGGTTCTGTCTATTGAGAAAAAATTATGAGTAACATATTTAAGATGATACAGACATATACTTAAACGACCAATAAATGCTCGCAATATGAAACTAGGACATGTATATTAAACTAGGAAGGATAAGATCGAAAAAAATTTGATTAGCAATGATAAAATAGAACAAAATTTATTTAAATATAGAAGATGATGTAGTTGGAAATAGAGTCCAATAATGTAGAAGCATCTTAGTGGAATAAAGCTTTATTATTTTTCTTCTTTTTAATAGAAAAAATAAAAAGAAAGAAAAAAGAAAAAAAGTTAGAACAAAAATCCAAATAAAAATTATATTTTTTTTGTTTTCTATTTTTTAATAGCTAATTAAAAGACAACAAACAGAAAAAAGGGAAAAAGAAAGAAAACAAACATAATGCCTCGGGAGCTACTTTGCATAAAATAGCTTTAATGGTGATATTTTGTACGTACAAAGTAGCGTTTATGTGGTGATGCTTTGTATAAAGAAACTCTAAGATAGAGAGTAGAGGAGTATGTTAGGCAGAAAAATATAAGTGAAGTGTTATTCTGTTAATTTTTGAAAGAGAGATTCCCTTATGATATAAATAAAGAAGAGTGTTTTTTTTTACTCTGATAGCTCGAAAATATTCTACTTCAACATAACTGCAGAAACATTTTTTATTCGTATTATTTTCATTGTATTTTAAATTCTTATACATCTTGATAACAAAAAGTAAATTTATTATGCACTTTATTTAGTTATTTATGTCTGTAATACATTAATAATTATGTACATACAACATCTGTTTTTGTTTTCTTAAATAATGAGGGAAAATGTGTCTAAATTATTGTTTTTCTTATTTTTTCCCCCTCTGACTTCTTCAAAATTTCTCTATGCATATTCTCAATACCTTCTCTTGTTTTTTTCTTTGCAATTGCTTCTAAGTTTGTCTTTCCATTCATTATAACTGTGTGATCTATAGTCATGCATATTATGTTCATTTGCAGATAAAAAAATGATTCCCTAAAAAAATCCAAGTATCCTCGTAAAGTGGAGTGAATATAAATTGCATCTTTGCCCCATTATATTGACCATGGTTGTTTTAGATCCCATTGGAAATGGAGAAAACATGGAAGCATTTGTGTGATTTAGAATATTCAGAATTCCTTACTCGTACTCCTTTTCATACTATCATTCTTGATGCAACATCCAGCGATAAACACAAAGTACCTTTCTTCCAAACATGATCAATTTTATTGAATAAAAATATAATTGAAAGAAAGATAAATTACAAATGCAAAGTTAAGATCTTTTTCAGATGCCAAAATATTACTTAAATTGAAAAATAAAATTAAATAAATGGATAAAACACTCATCTAAATTCACTCCATGACTTAAGAAATAAATTGATTATGATTTCCAAAATTTAAAATTTTAAAATTCTTCACAAATTAGAAGACATCCTTACCAAACAAAAAATATCTTTGACACAAAGGGGATGGATCAATTCTTAATTCACATTATTCTCCCTCCACTGACCTCACTAAGAAGACTAAATAAGTTATGGGCATCTTCAAGTAGGATGTTTTTTTCAATGTTTAATATTAGTATCACTTTAGTTTTGTCCTTTATGAAGTATAAAATATTTATCATCTTTAGAAATATCTTTTAAATGGTGCAAATTGTAGCAATTGATTCTAGTTGTTTTTGGTAATTGCCTTTTTTTAGGTGTCAAAGTATAATGATTTCTGCCTTAGTCACTAATAGTTTAGACGAGTTGCCAATATTTTTTAGCAGATTCATTTAGTGCAAATTTAAACAAGATAAAATTTATTTAAGTATAGATGATGATATAGTAGGGTATAGAGCGGATCCATATAGCCGACTCCACCTAGTGGGATACGGCTTGGTTGTTCTTGTTTTTAGTGCAAATTTGACAAATTGTACACATTCAACAAAGGTAATCTCTTAATAATCAAAGAGACTTTTATTTTTGTTAACAATCAAGAAAGGCATCAAAATCCATTCTTCTGTCAAAAAATAAGACATTTGTTTTAGATATTTATAGGTTTATAATGACTATTATTTTTAAGAATGTAATTTGAGGATTTTCTAGGCATAGGGACAATTATGAATTTGTGTATATGATATTCCTTGATTTAAAAGTCCATAAAGAGTTTCAATTTTTATAAATCTAAGTTTTTCATCTAGATTGTAATTTTGTTTATGTTTCTCATTTGTGAAATCTGTCTCTTGTGCTCATGTAATTTGTGGAAGTTGGAGGATTTTCTTTCATCATATATTGTCATGTGAAGTTGCAAATTAATGATGATAATAAAATCAAACTAAGATGGAAATCAAAAAGATGCATATGTTTTTATGGTTGATGTATGATTAAATTAAATAATTATGATCCACCTTTTTCAATGCGTTGAACTTTTTTATCTGCTTTTTAAAGTGGAGTCCACCTCTTAATTCCACCAATTTTCTTTGTGAGATTTTTTTGTTCTTTCTTATTGCAATAAAATTAAACTGATATTAGCTTAGTTTTTCTCTTGATCTCCTAATAAAAGCGTTTGATCATTGTCTTGATCTTTTGTGTTGGAGGTGTCCGGATCTCTGATTCTTGCAGCTAGGTGGCGTGGGAGGCTTGTGGTCAACTCAGAATAAGCAAAAAAAAGGGGATGGTGGCTGCGCGGATATTGGGTTAGTATGGAATGTAGAGAGTTGCTGCCGTATTGCTGCTTTTCATGGATGTCAATTTGTGTCGGACAACCCTTCGTGGGGCTATTGGAGAGGCATGTAATACTCACATGCAGATCACATTAGGAAGAGCCAATCAGGTGGCAGGATGATGATACTAGCGAAGGTGGGTATAGAGATCCATTGAGATGGACATGGGTCACAAACAACAATGAGGCTTCACTAAGGAGGAAAATTTGGGGATCTATGTCATTTAAAATATTGGATGTGCAGGGCAAGCGTAGAGAGAAGGCTTCCTCCTCGGTCTTGACCCTTACCTTGTTAGGGATGCATGCAGATGATGACGACGACATACTGGGGGTAGCATGTGGCAGAGTGAGGGTGATGGATGATAGGGGACCATGTGGAAAAGGATGTGGCAAGGTAAAGGAGTAGGGAAAGTTGGATGAGAGATGAATAGAGTATGTCCAAGTATCTAGTTCTATGAATAGAGTGCCCATTCTAGAAAAAAAGGTGATTACGCTCACCCTAGACGCTCCTCACATCCTCTTAGGTCATGTGAAAGAAGGTAAATCATGTGGTCAACTTATAGCCAACGTCCAAATGGCTAGGGGTGGGAGGAGTTTTCTCCGAGGGCATGTGTCCATCGGGAATGAATAGAGTGCTCATTGTAGCAAAAGGTGATTACGCTCACCTTAGGCATCCCTCAGTTCGTCCTCGGTTATGTGAATACTCATGAACAATAATTAGGGGGTGGATGGGGAAGTATCAAAATTTAAGCAGGAATTTTGACTCTATTGTCACTTGATACAACAATTAGTTGTAGTGAGATAGATACGAAGCACCAAGAATGATTAACTTCACTGAAAAAATTATTATTGAAAGTAAGATAAATTACAAAGAGGAGTTGGAGTGGCTCAAATACAATTAAAATTGAAAAATAAAATCAAACAAATGAGATAAGAAAATAAATTGATTATGATTTTGAAAACTAAAAATCTAATCTAAATTCTTCAACCTTTTTGCAAATTAAAAGGTATCAAATTTTGACACCTAGAACAGACAATTATTGAATTCGATCATAATTTAAAAATCAATTCTTAATTTGCATGAATTCCATTCTATCCTACCAATCTAATATTTTTAAAGCACCACATAGCTAAAAAGGAAAGGTAATTAAAGAGTGAAGTAACAGATAGGAAGAAAAACAAGAGCCAAAAAATATGGCCAAGTTATAATCCGTGGCATGTGAAAGGTAGCATGATGGAAATAAGAAAGGAAGTGCTGCTAATGTGGTGCGCCATAGGAGATTTATGAAGTACCACCTCAAGCAGAGAAGTTATTTGGTGACTAAAATACTAGTTGCAGTCTTGCGAATGGCCAGGGGAGACAAGCTTTTACATGACGCTGAGACTTGTCTTTAGTAAGAAGATAGCTAATGGACATGATGATTACTGATTAGTCAACCATTAGATTGGTTTAAGTTGTTGATACTTCTGAAAGTTAAACAAGATTGTAGGTGTGCATATGATATTTTCAAGCTTGTAACTTTGGAGTTGTTTTGTATGAAATTGAGTTCATTAGCTGTTACATTGTTACTAACAATTTCACCAGTGATTTATTTAATGTCCTTCCAACAAGTTCACACATTCCACCCAGGTGTTTGTGGATGTGGTTTGTCCATGATTTTTGCATTAGTTTGACTATTGCATTAGTTTTGCTTTTCTCATTTTCCCTTTGTTTTGTTAAAAGTTAGCATAGGTCTTTTATTTCAGAAATTTCAATTATCTATTTTTTTTTCTTTTTCTTTGACATTATTTTGTTCTCATTCTCATATTCAGGCCCTCTCTTCTCTAAATGTTGAAAAGTTAGTTATACCTGCAATTTCTGAATTAAAGGACACTTGGATTAATGTCTTTGGCTTTAGGCCTCTTGAGGTTTCTCAAGAAGTAGATGCTAGGTCCATAAACATATTGGTTTTTCCTGGCACTGGTTTATTACAGAAACAATTGCTGAAAAGTCATTCATCTGAAAAAATGTCTGTTGATGGAGGTGAGCATGTTTAATGTAGTTGATATTTAATTAGTTTCTTTGTGACTCCCTGTTTAGGCATTTTTTGTGGTTTCTGCAGTCAGATTGGTTAAATACGACATCGAACACCACAAGACAACGCCAACTCATGATTCTTCTGAGGCCCTTTGTGACATACCTAAATTCCTGTACTCTGCTCAAACTGATGGCTCTTGCACAAATGCAACTGAAATTGAAAGAGAGAGTATGCCATCTGTTAAGAGTTCAGATCATTCTGCAGAGGCCATCAATTGCAAATTTTTTGAATACAAGTCATCAGAGAATGCTGGTGATGTGTCAATGAACACTTATTCCGAGGGAGGTCTAACAGTTTCACACTGTGAAAATAAATCTCAAGTAGATATTACAACTGATCAGAAAACTGTGATCGGCAATACCTCTGATGCTATTAATCAAGAAGAATATGGTATTGTTTCCAAGCAAACTCCCAATGTTTTTGCCTCTGCTTTTCAAAATCCAAAATGCTATTTGCCTGTCAAACCTCTCATCGAGTGTAAGATTTTTCAAGATACATGTGAGGATGATCTTGGTTGTCTTGATTCTGTTACCTCCAAGTGTATGCATGAAAACATGGAATCCATTATGCTCCTTGGTGGATCAGCCACACTGTTTGGTTCTGAATCTTGGTGAATAAGATGGTAAACATCGAGAGGTTACTATTAGACCAGTTGCCAACTTTTGCTAGTGAATGATGTTATATTTATCCTGTAAATAGGTTACACCTTTAAAATTACTGAGGACTTGAGCTGCTGCAGCTCTCTTTTTGGAGTATCTTTTGAACACAGTGAACCTGCTGCTGGTGGTTTAGTGAAGTTCCTGATATGAAGAACTACAGAAAAATATTTGGTTTTTGATCAAACATTTTTCTTAGCAATAGTTTGCAACCAACAATTTGGATGGGTACGTCTAAGTGTCTAATTTCTAACAAACATGAAAAATGAAGGGCTAAATTAGTTTTGCTGTTCGGTAAGTATGCTTCTTTATTATTATCTCTCTTTGGTCATCTCAAATTTTTGTTATGTGGCCCTCACAATATCTTAATCCGGAACCTAATTCTTAATTCTGGCAACTTATTTCTAGTTGTAAATACTGACTTTTGCTTCTAACTTTTCTGCTTGTTGATCACAATCAGCTAGTTTCTGATATTTCATCAAATTATGCAAAGTTTGACTGACCCCATCACTTACCTTATCCCTATTTAAGTTTGATATTGCTTAAGGATGCCTCAAATTTCTATCTTTGATTCAATGCCCTGAATAGATTATCTCCAGCTTCATGGTGTACTAGGAATCACTCTGAATCTCTTTTTGCTACTCTAAATTTGTTTACAGCTTTTATAGCAGCATTTGTTAAAATTTTGTATTCAATGTGCATAAAGAACCTGCTGATCAAGACTTGCATGCAATTATTTTGTTGTATTCTGATTTCTGAATGCCTAAATTGCTGTTTTGCATTTTGCTGTGTTAGCTTTTTTTTCAACATTTCAGGTATGTTATGGTTATGTTGTGTTAGAAAGCACTTCTCATTTGCATTTGGTTGTTACAAATTTTGATAATTTTTATATCAAATACGCCAAATTACTTTGCATCAGATAGAGTAATTTTGTTTAATCAAACTCTTTCTTGACAGTGAGTTTCTTGTGCAAGCATCTGTTCAACTAAAATCATATTAGTGGAGTTAGTTTGTTTTTCTTGAAGCACCATTATAATCAAAACTAGTAATACAATTACATGTCAGTGCATTTTCAAAACTTACTGTTGTTAGATTAAATCCCATAATTTTTTCATCTTCCTATCAAGATGTTTCAACATCATTTCTTTGTTTGAACATTACCTCTTATTCTTTGCAATTCTTGCAACTGGCCTCTATCATTATTCCATGTTAAACAGGTGCTCTGACGATGGCAATTTTCAACGCAGCAGATTCACGTGGATGATTAATGCTCATAACTGGAAGAGCTTTCTTCTTATAAGGATGAGGAGATATAAATATATACTCTCTTTTGGGAATTTGACTTGCATTTTGTCAAGGGTCTGAACGCACCTTTTGTATTTACTCTGCAGAAACTCTGTTTTTTAGTCGATACAACTTGTAAGGGCACATTGGATATATATAAATGACTATAGTATTAACAAGACTTAGTCTTCTTACATATACATACATATAGCAACCTACTTTTTTATATATATATATAATCAAAATAAGAGTACACGGAGAAACTTTTGTTTCTTTTCCATTTTACTTTGCGGTGTCAGGATGGCTAGTTTTTAATTTGGTCTCACCCTTCGTCTGTTTTAGGGCTGTAGGCATATTTAGCCGAGTCAAATAGTTGATTTATTTATCAATTGATTTTTTTTTAATGCCAAAGTGTTTCTTGCTTGGTCAATTAGGAAAGATTCAGTTGTGAAGGTGTTTTTTTAGTTGAATTCTAAGGTTGTTGATTTATTTATTTTTAAATTATTTTCTTTTTGATGTCAATATGGTTCCTTGTTTGTATAAATTATATTTCATATGACGAAAGAAGATTGTTGTGTGTTTTTTTAAAATTTTTAATTTAATTATTTTAATTTTTATTTATGGTTTTGATAGAATACAGCTTGTTGGGTTGGGGATGCATTTTCAGGATGAGCGTTTTTTTGGTGGGATCATTACATTTACACTTTGTAGGAATAACTATTAACAATATGTTCCTATAGTGGAAAAATACCTTTTCTATGTACTTACATTTAAATTTTGTATTTTTTTTTTTGTTTTTGTTGATGCCTAAGATTTCAATCCCATTCTAGTTCAAAGGTCATGTGTATGTGGCTAGGCTTCAGTCTACAAAGATCTCGGATTAGAGGATTGACCTAAGGAGGTCGATGGATTAGTTGACCCCCTTTGTTAGGTTGGCTTGCCATAAAGATTAATTACAATAGGGGATGAGCTCTCTTGCCATAAAGATTTACCATCGTTAATTACATTGAGGATGAACTCCTTGGGTTCTTCATTGCAAGCTTCCTAAGTTCTCATTGCTGTGCTTCTTGAGTTCTACAATCAAATGCTCTAAGCTCCTCTCCCCGTGTTCTTTCTTTGTGCGAAGCTCCTCGAGCTCTCAAATAATTCAAACTCCTTGAGCTCCAAGAGCTGTATGTGTTGAACCTGAGATATAGAGCTCCCTATTATGCTTGTGGCCTAATTATAGTAGCCCCAGTAGTTATGGAATCACCAAGTTGACAATCCTACCCAATTTTCTTTTCCAACATCGTCCATTGGGGCCTCCTTAGTGGTTGACCTCACTATCAAAGAAGTTCTTTGAAAGCCAAGGACGGACTAATGATACCTAGGATACCGATTCCACTCCAACTCAATAGTCCATGCCTATGCAACTCTACTTTAGTTCAACACTCCTTACTAGCACATATAAAGATCAGAGGACTGAGCTATCATAGGAGGTCGACAGGTTAGCCAACCCCCTCCACTAGGTTTGCAAGCTAACACCTTGACAAATAAAGATTCACTGTTAATAGTTGCATCAGGATGAGTTCTTGAGTTCTCCTTGTCGAACTCCTTGAGCTCTACACTTTGAGATTCCTTGGAGATCTCTGAGTTTTCAATTTGAACCTCCCCATGTTTTTTATATTGAGCTCCTCAAGCTCTGCACTTTGAGCTCTCGAGCTCTACCTAAACTTCCATTATCAATATTCAATCACAATTAACCTACTTGAACTTCCTTCACACTCTAGATTTTAATCCTCTAGTCCTTCATAATTTTCTTGAACTTTTATCACTTGCTAGACATCTAGTCTGTCATACCTTGTTTGGACTTTTGTCATCTGCAAGACATCTAATCTACCTTAACTTGGTTGGACTTTCACTACCAATATCAGTTGAAATTTTTTATTGCCAACACTTATTGGACTTTAGTCGATTGACTTAGAGCAGTCAACTGGACATTCAACTCAAGTCGAATTCAAAATAAATAGAATAGTTTTGTTCAAAGTAGAATCGGGCTCAATTGACTGAGTAGTTGACTCATTCAGGAGTAGTTGATTGACTGCTTATAAGAAAAAGCTAAAAAAACTATTGATCTTATAGTGACTATTAACAATGACCTAATCTTTGCTAGTTACTAATGGAGCAATCAACCGGTAATGGTAGGTACTCATCAACTGGACTTGACTTGCAGTGAAGATGAAATTGGTAGAGTTATTGATCTAATAGTGATTGTTATCAACAACCAGGGCAATCGACTAATGACCTTTTAGTAATCGACTGATGCTGACCAAAAATTATAAAATGACAATTAAACTTAATGGAGATGAAAGCTCTAAAAAAAACACTTTGGTAGTATAGGAAGACTACTGAATCTTCATATAATTATTATCCAAGTCTCCTTGTGCTCATCACCTGTAATTCTTTCTTCTTTATACTTTAAATTCTATCCTTGTACGAAAGTTTCTCCACCTTTGATTGCTGACAGAGGAGAAGAAAATCTAGAGGTGATTTTAAGGAATGATTCATCTTACAAATAAGGGTGTGGAGTAGGAGTCCTTGAGAGGATTGTTGAACTATTAAAGAATCAATGTGAATAGCAAATGAGCAATTGTAAATATGATTCTACAAGAACGGTTGATCTAGATGGCAAGGTTATACAATCATATGAAGTGAAATATAAATAAGAATCAAATACTTACAAGCATAACATTTGCTCTCCATGACTTTCAAAAAGCTTGCTAACTTTCTCCTTCTTAGTTATTCACTGGAGGTGGAGAAATTTCTTACAATCACCAAGGAGATAAATATTACAAGAGAGAAGGTTACATGGGAGGACAAGGGTTCTAATAGATGATTTACCAATACTATTTCGCCAACTTTCAAACCTCCAACAAGCCTGAAACGTCCATAAATCTACTATTGAATAGGTAACTTTTTTTTTCTTTACACCTTAAAATATCCAGATGTCTCGAAAGGAAGCTCTCAAAATAGTAAGCTACTAGTAGATGCCAAATACTTATCATAATGGTTCAGAATTTACTCTCCTGTAGAGAACAAACAACTAACTGATGCGGAAGCATGAACTAGAAGGTCCTTGGGTTGTACTGTCAAGCCTGCTCACTAGTCAAAGCGCCTATGCCCTTTATGTCTCAACACGTGCCACAATCAATACTATTTTAGTCTAAAGACTCAGCACGTTCAAACCATGATATGCAATAATTAATCCATGTAACCATGT
>JBAMIE010000036.1:1693058-1706448 GCA_037177295.1 Kaempferia parviflora | reverse complement strand
ATGATAATTGTTATAAATTTCACGGGCTAAATAAAACATTATAATCGCCTATAGTCTTCTTGCAAGGATCATGCCTCCGCTAGTTGACCTTAACTAATAGAAAGAAAGACACAAGTTTTTAAGTCTCTTGCTTATAAAGTTAGCATTTGTCACAAATCAATAAGTAATACTTCTTCTTCTATAATTAGACAACTTTATGCAATCTTATATAAATCACTAAGATGTCAAAAAACAAATTGCATAGCTCATAAAGTAACTCAACAGTGAGTTTAATTCATGAGCATGCATCAATTATCATGCCCCCATCCACCATGTAGGCCAGCACAACAACAAAAATAACTCAAATTTGAGAAAAACACAAACAGATCACTATTAGTCACAATCAAAAGCACATAGCAAAAAATTTATGTCGACACATGCTAACTCATGCATATTGTCAATGGCGTATCCAGAGGGGGATTCAATAATTTTAAAAAATTAAAAACAACACAAAATCGAATTTTCCAATTCTGAAAACTTAAAAATATTTTAAAAAATATAAGCTGAAATTTATGAAAATTTCTGACATATGTGCAGATAGATTTTCACAATACAAAAGCATAAATTTCGAATTTAAGAAATTGAAAACGAATTTAAATTTAAAAACTTCGACCTTAGGTTTTAATTTTAGTTAAAATAATGATCTGTCGATTTCCTGAGCTTATATAAGATTCAAAGTCGAAGAATCATTTGTGATCACGCTTCCTCATAATATTTTGTATTCCTATATATTATACTTTTATTCTGATCTAAATAACCATTCTAACTGACAACCTTATAAAATAAAAATTATATTTTACAATTCTGCTTCAATTAATGAAACATGAAAGGATAAATAAACAATTTACTATTCTTGTTGTTGCTTGGCACGGGTTGACGCAGTTGATGATTATATGAGTTTGCTCCAATAACTCTTGAGATCAATTCCCATGCAAAATATCTCGTTGGGTACCTAATCTTTCTCTTGTAAAGAGCCACTGTGCTAAGGTAAAATGTCCTCCGTGATTGACCTGCCTGCATCTTACCATGGGGTCGGTGATATCAGGCCGCTTAGGGCGAGCGATATCATATTTTGCTCCAATTGGTTGGATAAATAGAAAAAAAAAGCTGCTTGTAAAGGGTTACTTACTGGAAAACAAATAAAAGAAAGATGTTACTTTTGAGAAAAATAGAGAATAGAAGATAGGGAGGAAGAAACAAATGAAGATAACTTGACTTTCTTCGTTAACAACCTCAACTAATTTCGATGAGCACAACAACAACACAATGAGAGCAACACAAGGAAAAATAAGCTATTCTTATGGTGCTAAGAAAACCCTAGAAAATTTGAGAAGAGCAAAAAAATGTTAGGTGCTCTTGTTGTTGGAAGTGGGCTTGCTGGAGAAAAATAATAAAAAGAAAAGAGCTCTTGTGTTTGAGAAGAGGAGAGAAAAATATGCAGGTTTACTACTGTTGGGGAAGAGAAGGACAAGAGAGAAATGAGTAAGAAGAGGAAGGAAAAATCAAAGAGAGGGATGGGCAAAGACACGGCAAGGCTGCTATGTTCGTAGGGAGAAAAAAATAGAGAAAGAGAGGGTTTTCTTAAAAATATTCTAATTCATTTCAAGCCGATCAACTCATTTAAATCTTAAATTTGGTTTGTCTATAACTTATCCAAATCAACTCTAAATCAATCTCGATTTGAACCAACGTAATCCTAATTAACTCTGCGCCTATTCGTTTGATTTAGTTTGAATCCGATCCAACTTAAATTTAGCGTGCACCCTCACTTCGTATTCTACAATTTAGTTCATCGGTTTATTATTATATATTTTATTTTTAAAATTCAATACTTAACCTTCCTTAACTTTCAAAGTCACTATATTTCTTCGTAAAAGTGGTACCAATAGATAGTTTAGGTTGAGAGCTTTCCAAATATCTGATTAATTTCAATTTTCCAGTGATGAGGTGGTAATTCGGCTAGTCAAAGTGCAGTGAGAGTTTGATATTAGTTTTAAAAAAAATTATGAGCGGGGAGGTCGCACCCCGTCCTCACGTGGTTATGCCACTGCATATTGTTAGACTTTAGCTATCTAGCTAGTTGGCTAAGCAAAATTTTATTTGCGTATTAGAATGCCCAATAGTATGATGTTTATTTCAGCTTTTAACTCAATCTTATGATCAATAAAGTTGTGCCAAATCATTGTGTAAGGGGCTCACAAAAGACTCCAAAAGCTTCTCATTCAACCAATTGTAATTCAAGATTGTAGATGCACAAAAGTTTATAATATAAAATGTACAGAATAAATAATCATCACAAAAGTGTCTTCAAACATGTAAAACCAGTAAAGATTTAGAACTTACAATTTTCCTGATCATAATTTACAGTTGAGTCTCTGAATGAATTAGTTCTAGCCCTTGCTGTCACAACATGTCTAACATCATCCAGAAGATATATCATTTTGTCCCAGGAATTCATGCTGCTCAGTATTTCTACTCGCCACAAATCCAGACTTAGAGACATCTGCTCTGTCATAATGTTCTATGATGTTGATGTTTGGTGCATTTCTGACACTAGAAAATTTTTGTTTTGTTGATGGTCTGAGACTTATGGTAACATTAGATTTTGTTGAACTTCTTTTTGCAGTAATATCTTTTGAAGGGTGCTAAGGATGCCTGTACTTGCTTTATTTAGAAAACATACAAAAGATGAGAAATCTTAAATGCATTTAAACAGATTCACTGTTGCATCTATAATAATCGATATAATTAACTAAAGATAAACTAATAACTTACATGGTAGCAATTTTGTCTCCTTAGGATTAGGTTCTGAACTTTGTGATATGGATAGGTTCCCCGTTTAAATTGCCAGTGTTCCTATCTGAAATCGGTGAAGATGTATCGTTGATAAGATGGCCCACGTTGACCGCAAGAAGACTACGAATTGAAAGAATTCGGAGCTGCGCGCTAGCCTACATATGAAGAAGAGACCCCTTTTATAACATTTTTCTCTTAGCACACATAACGAAGCATCTTATCCTTAATGGGCCTCCGGTGATGTTTTCTTTGGAGGCCCTAGTATTTTTGATGTCCGTTCGGATTTGATATCCATCAGGTTCACTCGGCTTCCAATGGCTAGGTACTTTGTACACTCTTCGTGGGGAGCGTCAACTCTTTAACAGAGTTAGAGGACTGTACAGTGGATCTCCTATACTCGGATGTTTAGTGGACCCACTCGGCAAAACGCTCAACCAGACCTATTATCTGGAATGTCCACTTGAACCGGAAAAACTATGTCTTCTGAAGATTTTTGCTTACCGGATCCATGAGTTGCATGATGGGAAAACATCTGATTGGAGATATACAAGTAGGCCTCTCCTGAGCGCTTTGGGTAACATTGGTGGGTGCAACCATATACCATAGGCTTTGTGGTTTGCGAAAATGCCCGAGTGCCATTTTCTGGTCGGATCTACGAGGAATCATGTACACCCTACCCTTTATAAGGGTCAGACTTATCCCTGTGATCGTTCTCCCGGAGCCGGTTCAAAGTCGAACCGGTTGATACTCCTTGAACTTTAACCTCCACGGAAACTAACATGCTTAACTTTAATACTCCTTTGGGGTCCCACCTCATGCTCTGTATTAGCCAGCAACACCAATTGCATGCATATGGTTCAATACGCTGTAGTTTAGAACAATGAGTTACTTACTATATGTAAACTAACAACATCTTGAATCTTTCAGCCAAAACTATAAATGATAAAACTATCATGAATAAGATATATGAGCATCCAAGAAGTTTTCCTGCATGAATATTCGTATCTGATAATATTCTCCCATCAGTTGGATTAATTCAAGGAGCTTCAAACAAGGAAATTGACAAGGGCATTCAAGGTTTTATTTCAGTAAGATTTCTCCTAAACCTCTTAAAGTTATTTAGGCTTCAATGATCATCGATAAACAAGGGCATTCAAGTGGCAAAAGGTGATTCATTCGTCCCAGTGTCTCTACCAATCCGTCCTCAGACTAATACGGAGGAGGTAAATCACGGGTGGCTACTAGCCATAAGTGCGAATGGTCAAGACATGGGGAGGTATATGCTTAAGCGCGCCGAGATTCGACCTCTAGACCTCATGTGATAAGTTCTCATACCGTAACTATTGCACCACCCCGAGGAGATCTAAACAAGGGCATTCAAGTAGCTTAAAACAAGGGAATTAGTACGTCGATAATTCTTTTACTACTTTGCGGTTGATTTTGTATAGTTAAATGTGCATACAAGTGCTCTATTTACTCACATTATTATACATCATATTACGTAGAAGGATGATCGTTCCATTTGATCTATAAGAACTACTAATATATACTTTTATCTAGGGAGTTATAAGCTAATTGCTTAGTTATTACAAAGATCATTGATTTTGCTCTTTATGCAGTCACGAGTCCAGATGGTACAGCAGCGCAGTGCAAATCTCTGTTCTTGGGAAATTAATTGGAGATGAACACATCAGATTGTTCGATTCAATACTTGATACTTCCGGGGAGTTGCATACAAATTCCTAATAGGTCTTCTTGTTCTCAAACATTTTAATTATGTTCTCCAAGTTTGTAATAAAATTGGCTAATTAGCCGATAGAATTTATTAGAGCACAAATTAAGTTGTACTCCTTCTCAAAGAAGTGTGATAATAAATTCTGATTTAGTTCACTTGTTTCATTCATAGCTTGTTTGGAAAGGGATGGAATTAAATTTCTTCAGTAATTAGAATTAAATTCTACTCTTTAGAACAAACTTTTGTCATGGAATTGAATTACAATTCCATTCAAATCCTTTAAAACAAATCAGGTTTGATTTGTGAATGAAATTCATTTAAAAAATTGAAATTACTAAATAACCTTTTTAATGTAAATATTAAGTTTTATTGATGAAAATAAAATGATAAAAATATAAGAATTTAATTCAATTCTTATAGATTTCAAATTAAAAAATTTAATTCAATTCTGTTATTATTAACTCAATCGAAATCAAGGAATTCAATTTAATTTCTGATGGAATTCAATTCCGGATGAAATTCTTTCAAACGGGGTGTAAAAACATTTTACAATGAATTAAGGATTAAAAGAAATTTGTTCGAATGCAGTAATAAAGTAATGGAGATCGCCGGCGAAGGATGCAGATTTCAGATCATCAGCATTTTCGGCAGGAGGCGGTAGCTACGAAGCAAGTTCAGCTTCAACAGGAGAAGTCGCCGGCAGCGGGAATCTCGCCGTACCACTCAGGGTGTCCTCGTGCAGTTGCACAGGCAGCAGCGACAATGTGGCGGCGGCGACCGAGGAGATAGATCTCCAGAGGCATTGGAAACCTCCAGGGAAAGAGGAAATCGATATTGGGACTCAGCCGTGCTGCCGAGCTCATCGTCGATCGGTGGGGAGGCGCTCCCCAAACTGTAGCTGTTGCTGCCGGAGGAGGAGGAGGCGGCGGTCAAGACGAGGGCTGGAGGAAAAGTGCGGATGCAGGGCTGGCGCTTAATCTTCACCAGAGCCGGGCTGGCAGAGGAGGAGGCTGCCACTGCGGCGACCGCGGTGGTTAAGACGAAGCCCGGAGGAAACGTGCGGACGCAGGGCTGGCGCTTAAACTTCACCACAGGCGGGATACCAGAGGAGGAGGCGGCGGTGACCGTGGCGAAGCCCGGAGGAAACGTGCGGACGCAGGGCTGGCGCTTAAACTTCATCACAGGCGGGATACCAAAGGAGGAGGCGGCGGCGACCGTGGCGAAGCCCGGAGGAAACGTGCGGACGCAGGGCTGGCGCTTAATCTTCACCACAGGCGGGATGCCAGAGGAGGAGGCGACGGCCGCGTCAAAGCCCGGAGGGATCGAGCGGACGCCGGGCTTCCTTCCCTTCTTCATTCGCTTCGTCGCCGCTGGTGAACGAGGAGCCGATCGCTTCGCCATGGAATCGAAGTCAAGGAGACGTTCGACTGCGCCTTGCAAGGGTTATATATGAGAAAAAAAATGAACGCTCCGGATGAAGCGAAGGAGGCGGCGCGTAAGCAATGAACGGTACAGATGGACCTCGTTGTGAACTTTCTGATATCAATCAATTAATCAATCAATAGACCAAACGTGATGTCATCGGCTAAGTCTACTCAGAACGATACGATGATTAAGACATGAGAGCTTATCACATGAAGTTTAGAGGTTAAATTTTGACGCATTCGAACATATATCTCTCCCATGTCTTGACCATTTACACTTATGACTAGTAGCTACCTGTGATTTACCTCCTCCGTATTGGCTCTGGGACGGATTGACGGGGCCCTGGAGGCGAACGAATCACCTTTTACCACGTGATGCCATCAGCCAGCTTGTCCATCAAACCCATCACGACCATTCATCAGACCGAAGTCGGACGGTTGAACACACGATCGTGAATTTGATGCACTATTATTGTTACAATAGATAAATCCAAGAAATCCTATAATCGCCCCCATTAAAATAATGTAAAATAATTTAAAATTTATAAAAACAATAAAAAATAGTAAAATGTCCTGTAATAAAATTTGTAAATTTTTATTTCAAATAAATTTAATTTTAAATTTCACATTGGTAAATTTGATTTTGTTACTACGAATCTAATTTCATTTTAGTCACGTATTCCTTTCCCCTTTAGCAATTTAAAGACATATTGTTTTCTTTCTAAGGTGTAGCATAGACAGTGAATGTACGATATCTCTAGCATAATGATTAAAAATTAATTTTTAGGAATTAACTACTTGAAATTTATCTCACCATGTATTTTCCACCTATGTATCTATATGAACTTTTCTTCATATCCGTAGAGTCGACAGAGGATGATTAAAGTAACGAATTTACCTTTTAGTGTTTTAAAAGACTCCTTTAGAACAGCACAATGTACAATAATTTACTAAATAAATATTTAAAATTAAAATTAATAATTTTTTTAATCTACTCTTTTAAATTGCTTTCAGTGTGTGTAACCCGAAGGGGTTGTTGGTTTTTTCTACCAATTGGGGTTCTCCCCTCACCACCCCCATGGAGATGATCTACAGTGTTCATAACTACTCTTACTACAGGACACTTACCTAGTCAACACTTAGATTCAGCTCTACCCAAACTTTTTTTGTTCACTCCAACAGCACTTGCTGTTCTAACTAATTGTCCACCCTTTCCAAGTGTAATTTCTATGTTATGTATGGTCGTACCTAAGGGCATATCAATTGAAGTTGATTCTTCTATCGAGTTTCCTATAAAAATTGAATTGATAAAAAAATCAAATAATTCGATATAAAATCAAAATAATTAAAGTTTTAAATAGTCGAATCTATTGGTCCCTTGCAACCGATAAGAGGAGGTGAATTACCCTATGAAAAATAAAACCAAACCTTTCTCAACTATCGGGATTATCCAAGTACACACTTAATAAAAATAATAGAAGTAAGAAAATAAGTACAAGACATAGAAATTTACTTGGTCACAACTGGGGAGGTTGTTAATCCAAAGCAAATGAAGCTCTGGCAGAACTCTCCTTCTCGAATAAATCGTCGGAAATGGAGAAGCCTCGTACACGAAAATTAAGCTCGAAAGAAACAGAGAAAACGATTTCGTACAGAGTGTGTTGTTCGAAACTAGCTCAACCAGAGTTCTATTTATAGCTCCTAGTCGATCTTATCACAAATGCTGACGTAGCCATTCTAGGCGCTCAGACCTAGTCCGGGCACCCCCACGTGGATGCTCTTATCCTCGTCAGCAACGTTTCTGCGAAGTTGGGCGGATAAAGTTGTATCCGCTCCTGGGCGCCTGGACAGGTCCGGGGACCCAGATTGTGTTGACGTAGACCCCACTACAATGCTATGCGACGAAGCCCACCTAAGCACTTTGGGTGGTCTGGGCGCCTCGACCAGGTCCGGGCGCCCCAGGCTCCGGGAAGTCAACCCAGTGTTGACTTCTTCCATCTTTGGCTCCGATTACTTGGGTGATCTCAGACATCCGGAATAGGGCTCACTTAAACTCATTTTCGGTCCTTTACCTCGAGCATACTTCCTTCTAGCTTCTCGTCACTTGGACCGCCGCGCACACCCTTGTCGCTTCACCGGTGTACACTTCCACAACTTCTCGTCCCTCGGATGCGCCGAACTAGTCAACTCGATCCCCGTGCCATCCTTCTCGTCTACCATGTCTTCCGCTCAACTTCTTATGTTGCTAAGGTCATGCACACTTAGACACAAGGCTAAATCACATATGACCTAACATAACTTAGACTTAATCACATCAAAACTACTTGGGGCACCAACAATCTTCCCCTTTTTGATGTGAGCAACCCAAGTTCAAGTTAGGATAATATAAAGACTTATAATTAAATAAGCACTACAATGCAATAAAATATGCAATGATAATTCAAAAGTACTACCTCCCCCTAGACTTATCTTAACTCTCCCCCCTTTGATCACATTAAAATTAGGGCACTAACTTAAAAAAATACTAAGGGTTAGATAAGGTAGTCAATAAGTTCTAGAACTAATTTGGAAATTAATATTAAAAAAAATGATGTTTTGAATTTAAGAACTAAATTTGATAAATTTAATTCGAAAAATAGTTTTATTCGTTGAAAGATTTTGTCGTTGTTATGAAAAGTTATCCAAATCTACAGAAACTTTTTCACTAAAAGATGGAGTTTTGGTAGTATTCTTATTTTGATAAAAAAAATTCATATTCATCCAAGATTTTTAAATATTTTCTTCCTAACACATACTTCTGTTTCCATATTAAAATAAAAATCTTGAAGAGAAATTCTTATGGAAAATTGATGAAAATATTTTTACAATTAAAAATAGATATTTTCAAAATGAATTTATAGAAAATTCATTATTGCTCAGAAAATTTTGATAAAAAATTATGTTAATAGAAAATTTCCTATTTTATCATAAAAAGTTTGGGTAAAGAAATTCTAGTAGAATGATTTATAATAAATTTTGCAATTAAAACATTTCTAAAAATAAAATGTAATCTAAACATGGTTTTGGAAGCTAGCATGGGTTCCTACCTAGTGGATTAGTCAAGTATTTCCTAGGAATATATTTTTGTACAAAATTGCTTATTTGACCCTTGTGATATCTAAAATACAAATTTAATCCTTGATAATTTTGAACATGCTGAACATGTGAGCATGTATTATTCTTTTCTAATTTTTTTATTTTTTTCTTTTAACTTTTCATTTTCACTTTTGAGTTTATCAAAGACTTCTAGTAAACAGGATTTAGCTAAAAATATTATCATTTTTGAGTTTTCATTTTCTAATTTGAGCATGTTTCTAGTAAGCATTTTAATAAATGAAAATGATTGTTAAGGAGAGAAGGAACGTACCTCACTTACCTCGTGATCTGATGCTCCCCCTTTATCACTACTTTCTTCTGAAGATTTTCCTCCTTCATTTATACTTACCTCTAATGTACCTCCCCCTTCGTCGATGTTCATCTCTGATGAACTTTCTTTATCTCCCTGATGGTTTGCCACTAGCGCCAGTCTGACATAGTCTTCGATCTCGTACATAGAGAACGATGATTCATCCCATGTAGCTTTTAAGTTTTTTTGCTTCGTTGATCTAGGTCCTTTATCCTTTTTTTTCCTTCTTCTTTAGTTTAGGGCACTCGTCTTTGATATGTTCTTCTTCTTGACAGTTATAGCATCGAACCTTCCTCTTTATTTGAATATGTTTCTTTGCCTGTAACTTGTGAAATTGTTAGTTTTAAGAAATTTACTGATGTTTCTTACCATGAGGGATGCTTCATTATCATCGATTGAGGAATCTAACTCGAGTTCGTCTATTTTTTGCCTTTAGGGCAATGTTCTGATTTGACTCCTTCTTAGATATCCACATCTAGATTCATGAATTTCTAAAGTAATAAACAATTCTTCTAGATTACTTACCTCTAAATCCCTAGAGATGTAGTAAGTATCTACTAGGGTTGACCATTCTTGTGTTCTAGGAAAAGCGTTAAGCTCATACCTTAGTAAATCTTAGTTGGGTACCTTATTTTCCGAGATTCATGAGTTTGGTGATTAGCTTCTTCAACTTCGCGTGCAGCTGTGCAACCGTTTCACCTTCTTTTAATCGAAGGTTGGTGAGTTGGTTCAGGAGCAGATCCCTTCTTGTGAGTTTTGTTTCCGAGGTACCTTCGTGCAACTCAAGGAATTTTATTTATAATTCCTTTGTTGAGTCATAGGCGCCGATTCAATTGACTTCTTGTGGGGGAAGGACGCTTAGGAGGAGGAATTTCGGTCGTCCATTTGCTACAAAATTAGCTTACTCCGTTTTGCTCCATGATTGTTCTTCCTTTTCCTCTCCATTTTGATCTTTGGGTACTGTAAAATCATATTTAATTATTAGCAATAAATCAAAAATCAGTTTTGAAGAATACCTCCATTTTCTTCTCCCATGTCATGGACTCCTCCTCGAACTTTGGCGGATAGATTCATGGTCCGATGATCGTTTGTTTAGCTTCATTTGGCAGTTAGTCCTTCTGAAGCAGTTAGGCTATGATACCAATTGTATGCCCCGTGCAATTGGCAAGAAGGGGTGAATTGCCCTATGAAAAACAAAACAAAACCTTTCTTGACTATCGGGATTATGCAAGTACACACTTAATAAAATAATAGAAGTAAGAAAACAAGTACGAGAAACAGAAATTTACTTGGTTACAACCAGGAAGGTTGTTAATCAAAGGCAAATGAAGCTCTTGCAGAAATCTCCTTCTTGAACAAATCATTGGAGGAAAAGCCTCATACATGGAAATTAAACTAAGAAAACTAGAAATAGAGAAAAGGGTTTCGTACAGAGTGTGTTGTTCAAAACTGGCTCAATCAGGGCTCGAATTATAGCTTTTGATCGATATTATCACAAACGATGATATGGTCATTCCAAGCGCCCGGACCTGGTCTGAGCGCCTCCACGTTGATGCTCTTATCTTCATCCACAACGGCTTTGCAATGTTACGTGGATAATGTTTTGTCCGCTCCCAGGCATCCGGACTGTGCTAACGTGGACCCCGCGGTAACAGCTACGCGACGAAGCCCACCTAGGCACTCTAGATGGTTTTGGTGCCCCGTGTTCTGTAAAATCAACCTCATGTTGACTTCTTTCGTCTTTGGCTCCGGTCGCTTGAGTGATCTTGGACATCTGGAATAGGGATCACCCGAACTCATTTTCTATCCTTTACCTCGAGTAGACTTCCTTTTGGCTTCTTGTCCCTCTGATGCGCCGAGCCTATCGACTCGATTCTCGCACCATCCTTCTTATCCACTGAGTCTTTCACTCAACTTCCTATGTGCCTAAGCTCCTAATACTTAGACACAAGGTTAAACCACACAAGACCTAACTTAACTTAGACTTGATCACATCAAAACTACTTGGGGCACCAACAAGGTCAATCCATTGGGAACCCTAGATTGCAAGGTATAAAGTCTTTTGGCGAGATTCAAATGCAACATTTCTTCTCTGTTTCTTCTCCGACTTTCTCTACCAGTTCTTGGACAATTCAAGATGAGGCATTGTTGCACTTCCGAGTCTACAAGGTTCCTTTTTGTTGTACTCATTTTCCTTGTTCTTGTTGTATCTATTGTTATATTCTCTCATGTACTCTTGTGTGTGAGTTTGTACGACGGAGGTTTTCATAGTGGATCTGTGAGTGAAGAGGGGTGAACCCTTGGATTAGTTATCTAAAGGAGGTGGATATCAAGTAAAAGCAAAGGTGTTAGCATTGCTTTAAGTTTCCACTGCAAAATCATCATCAACAAAGTGATCGGAGCTAGTCACCCCTAGCTCCTGGAGTATCCTAACAAGTGATATTAAAGTGAGGTTGCTCTTCATTATACTAATCGCTAGAGAGCAACAAGATAGAGGAGAAAGAAGACATTGAAACCCTAATTTCAAAGTCAAGAAATTTTCATCAAAAGAGCTCAAGTTAAAAAATGGAGTTTAGAGACAGATTCGGATATGATATCTGAGTACCTCCATCGTTCAGAATTGGAGCTTCGACCTTTGGAAATCACAGGTTGAAAATTTTCTCATGATGGAGATAGAGAAATAGTTTGCTCTAATAGAGGGATTTCAAACTCCTATTGATGTAAAAGGAAAGTTCCTCAAGAAGAAGAAATGAACCGAAGAACATGTCAAGAGAAGCGAGGCCAATAAGAAGATAACCAAATTGTTGGTTAATTTAGTATCAAAAACAATCTTGTGCAAAATAGAGAGTTTCAAGATGCTATGGAGCAAATTGACAAAATTTCATGAAGATCCATCCTCAATAGAATGCAACAACAAAGGCAAAGAGGTAAACTCTTTGTTTCATGTGCACGAGGATTCAGAGGTTGAGAGGTGCTCAACATTCGAGGAGGAAATTGAAGAAGCATTCCACCTCAAGGATTGAGGGGGGAGCGGAGTTCATTAACACCGGAACAAGAAGTAGCTTTAATTTTTGGATCAATTGATGAAGAACAAAGTGTCACCCCTACAAGAAAAGAAGGTATATCAAGTTCAATTTGTAAAAATAAAAATTGCTTCGAGTGTAGAGAGAAAGGTCACTACAAGAGCAAATGTCCTAAATTGGGGAAGAAGAAGATCCAAGTGGCATCAAGATGAAGAAGAATCCAAAGAAAGCTGGCTCTATTGTACGATAAGGCAAACAACACATCATGTGATTTTTGTGCAATAAAAAGGGACATTATCGGAACTAATGTCCAAAGGGGACGAATTCGACCAAGAGCAAAGATGGAAGCTCAAGTCGAGAGGGAGCTTCGACGAAAAATATTAAGGTACCATTAGTTAATGGTATTTCTTTAAATCATGATAAAAGCATGTTAGAAATAATTTTTATCATTTTAATATAATTTATCATAAAAATAGGAAGCATGAAAAACATAGGGACAATTATAAATCCTTTCATGCCAAGACTACCTCATCTAAGGATAGAAAGGTAAAAAATAATCTAGGCATGATTCTAAGAATTTTAGGTATAGGCCTAGAAACAAAAATATCCAAAGCAATCAAGTAAAATTCAAATCTAAGAATTTAGGGATGGAAAATCAAGTCTTGAGATCAAGGCTTGATAAATTGAAAAAGACCCTAAAAAGAATGGAAATATCTTTAAGGGGCCAAAAGAACAAAATCTAGGGATAGGTAAGCTAGAGTCATTTCATGGCAAAATAAGTTTGGGATACAAACCAAAAGCCAAGAATAATGTACCCTCACACCATAGAGTGTTAGTTAGAGCCCTAAAGACAATCATGTGATGATTGTTGTATGGACTCATTGTATCATATTCCTACATATGTTTATATGTTAATAAAGGCATTTCT
>JBAMIE010000036.1:1678112-1690281 GCA_037177295.1 Kaempferia parviflora | reverse complement strand
TTAATATATAGGAATATGATACATCGAGTTCATACAACAACCATCACATGATTGGCTCTAGGGCTCTCACTAACAGACACGACTCAAAATTTTAACTTTGCTATTGAGTGATATTGAGTTTTAGTGATTTACTAGAATGATACGTTTCAATCGTTTCGCTTGAGATTTCATAGCATGCTGGATATCACTTCATACGGACAATGCCCTCTTTTTATATTCCATCTCTTTCTTCCTTCAACCTCCAATTTGTCACTGACATGTCGACATGATATGGAAACAATATCATTCCGATTAAAGATCGAAACTTCGGCATTGCTCAAGATTTTGAACCTTGTTGCAAGGTTATTATCCTAAAAAGGGTAGTCCATGTTTACTTTTGAAAATAAGAAGCCTCGGAGTGCTCTAGCAAAAAGATTGTTATATTTGTTAGATATTTTAGCACTACATTAGATGCTTATGGAAGTAGAGTCCTCATATGTTGTTTTGCGCAATATTAAAGCGTGGATAAGAAGTTGCAAATGACCAATCCCTTCCACTTAATTTAAGTAACAAGATATCAAAAGGCGCCATCACTATCCAAATATCAACATTACATTAATATAACCATTGTAAGATGGGATGAGTAAAAGGGAAAAAGTTGTTTATTTGACAACTATATAATTTTTTTAATAATATTGATTACTGATAATAATATACTATTAGTTTAGGTTATTATCTCAGTTTACCAATGTAGTTTAGCTACAAATGATGATCTCCTAGTGGTCCTTAGAAGTGTAATATTAAGAGTACAATGAAAGAAAGAATTAGCACCAAGGCTATTAATAGAGAAATTGATTTTTATTTAAATAAAAAAATTACTATAGAGTGTGAGCACTCATTTATCAAAAAATTATCATATATATATATATATATATATATATATATATATACACACACGAGCGCACACACACTACATTCTCAAGCCAAACTTAAATAACACTTTTAAATATTCTCGAAATGCAAAAATTACATTAGATTTCATCAATAATCTTAGGTTGAAACATTCATGTAAACATAATATAGGCAATGCCCATGATCATCAAAATGTCAAATTTGTGGCAATTTGGAATCATTGAATACCTTGAGATAGTGAATTTAGAGATCAATGTTGGTGAGCATTCTAGATGCAATATCGATGGCTTAAAATAAAAATGATAGAAGAGTCAATCCTACAAAGAAATTAAGTAATCTCTATAATAAACTTTAAGTAATTTAGAGTTCATACTTGAACTTGCACAATTTTTATTATATGCAATAATAAGTATTAAATTTATTCCTAATAGTTGTTGCAGAAGATTTAACAGGCACCAAGCATTTCATCAGATAGCACCGAAACATGAACTCAATAGGTCCTGAAACATAAACTCAAAAGTCAATGTCTATTGCAATCAAATGTAAATGGAAATGATATTTTTAATTAATACACATTTGAAAGTAAAAAAAAGTACTAACACGATATCACATACATGATATAGTACCAAAGTTGCATCATTCTAGTCAGATTTAGGGGTGGCAATTTAAATGATATTTTTTGAGTTTAGGCTGTTATGGTTTTTACCTCGTAACTAGCTGTATATCTTTGAACGAGCTTTGATTTTATATATTATGCATCGTGTGGTTCATCTCGAGTCAGAAGTTCTGACGTTTTAAAGTTTAGGGTTTTCCTATTCACATTGTAGTAGCTACAAGTAGCTGCTACAACTGTGTAGTAGTTATGAAATCATAACTGCAACGCTACAACTTGAATGTTAAATTCTAAACTTTGAAAGGTCATAACTTTTAACTAAAGTTAAACCATGGGACACAATATATCAAATTGAAGCTCGTTTAGAGATCTACAATTGGTTACAGGTGGAACTCATAATGGCACGGTTTCAGGCTAAAAAATATCATTTAAATCCTTTTTGAAGGTTTTGAATAATTTTAGTCTTCCATGTTGTAGTAACTACGAAATCTAAAAAAATATAGTTTAAATCCCTTTTGAAGGTTCCGAACAATTTTAGTTGTAAAGTTTTTTCTATGTTGTAGCAAGTACGAAATCGTAGCTGCTAGAACTGTGTGACAGCTCAGTTGTAGCAGCTACCAAACCGTAGCTTCTACAACTATGTAGCAGCCCACAATGCGCGATTTAGGCGGGAAAAATAGGAGACAGATAATAATGTGAATAAGCTGCTATTGTGTAGTGGAGGGTAGTTGGGTAATTGTATATGGGGTGGGTGCGGTTTTTTTTTTTGATAAAAAATCAACATAGAGTGGCCCTTGGATGAATCGGTAAAAAAAGGCACCCTTCTAACTTTTGCCCTATATTTTTTTCACTTTATTTTTTATATTTATTTTAGTTTAAAATTATTCTTTTGTCTTATACCAGTCCAGCAATCCAATATAATTGAGATTAGATTTGGACCATGGTTGGAACATCAAACTTGTTCCTAAACCAATAGTAGCATAAGTCCTAGTAGTCTAGGATCCAGTTTTCTCTACTCTTGCTGTCCTGTGATTCTTTAGGTTTTGTCACTATGCACTGGTTTATCATTAAAAGCACATGGGTTTGCATAGCTTTGTTTCATTTAAGATTATTTTACTTGATGGTTAATCACATTCATTCTTTTGTTCAGGTGTTTTTTTTTCTGGTTATTTGGAGCAACTTTTTATTTCTTCTTTCTGAGCTTTTGAACCTTCTCCTTTAGTGTTTGTTTGCAACAGAAACCTTCAGCATAGGTTTGAACATGCCTGCAAAGACAGTAGTTTTTACAAATGTACGCAAATATGATGGTGATAAGTTTCGGTGGATTTCCAGTGGTGAGTATATTCAAATGAGTGGGCGTGCTGGCCGTCGTGGAATAGATCAGCGAGGCATCTGTATTTTAATGGTGGATGAGAAGATGGAACCTTCTACTGCTAAATTAATGCTTAAAGGGAGTGCTGATAGTTTGAATAGGTGCAAGATATTCTTTCATGTTTTGTGATTTAAATCTTATTCAATTTGATCACATGGAACTTTTCTTTGTTCTAGCTAAATACTCATCATTAGTCTTGTGCAAATTTTGCAAATATCTATGTAATAATATATGTTCTCCACTGAAGTTCTTTCATGTTCATGAAAATGCCGGTCCCCTCGGGGCGGTGCGATGGTTAAGACATGGGGGCCTGCCACACGAGGTCTAGCTTGACATAGTTAAAATTCATGTTCATGTGGATTGCCGAGATAGGCTTAGCTTGACATAGTGTTTTTAGTTGCAGCAATGAGGGAACAGTTGTTGGAAAACAATTATGTTTTTGCTAAGATTTTTTTTTTTTTAATTTTTTTGCAGAAAAGTGATTTTTATAGTTTTTGGTAAAGTTGTGATAGAAGTGCTATATGCAAAAAACATGGTAGAACATAATTTAGAAATTGTCATTGAGGTTCATCTCCAACCATCTACCTCTTCTTTCATTTCAATTGCTTTTCAGTCCGTAGTATGGAGATTGCTGCACCTAAACAATGTCTTGCCCTCTATAACCCTCTTCCATTGCTCCAGTTTCATTCTTGTTTTGGGGTTTAAATTCCATTGTTTTCTCCATCCTTATTGTAAGATGTCATTTGGTTTCTTGGATTCACTCTTCTAATATAATACATCATTTCACTTTTCCCTTGTTCAAATTATGATTCTCATCTAGATGCCCAAATCAAGCAAATGAACCTATATTTGACTATCGAGAAACTAAAGCTTTTATGATGTCATTATGAGGCATAACCTCTTGAACTCATGTTAGAACTATGTCTAATTGTCAGTAAAATCATTTCTGAAGTTTATCCAGAATTATATTGGGTTGCATTACATTTTGTTTTTTTGGCATGGTTACAGCTTGAAGGATTTCTGAACATTTTTGTTTGTGCATGTTCTTTTTGTTCTATACTATTGTATGAGAGACTCTAGGCTGCTTTCTAATCCAACTCTTATTCACAGTGCCTTCCACCTAAGCTATAACATGCTGTTGAATCAAATGAGATGTGAAGATGGTGATCCAGAAAAACTTCTTCGGAATTCATTTTATCAATTTCAATCTGATGGAGCTCTTCCTAGTCTAGAGGTAAGTTGATGCCAACTAAATCTTAGTTTCTTTATTTGTTTTTCTTATCTATTATGGTTCTTAGTCGACCCCATCTAGTGGGATAAGGCTTGGTTGTTGTTGTATCTATTATGGTTCTTACCGATTGAAAAAAGTTAGAACTATGGTTTAAAATCTTGTGTTGTACTGGGCAGTATGGGTAAAACATTTCATTTTGCTTGCCAATCTGCACCAACACGCCCTGAGGCCGCTGTGGAGGCATCGTAGCCCCGTGGCCGCCATGGAGGTGTCGCGCGAGCCTTGCGGCGACCGCGTAGGCGTTGCGCGAGCCCCGCGGACATGTTGTGTGAGAATCACGACCGTTAATGGGGCGGAATAGGAAGGGGTCGCGAATGAAGGCAGTGACTTAGCTTTTAATTAAATAACTTTATGTTAATTATTTCAATCGATTTCTAACTATAAGGATAATTTAAATGTATATATATATCCTATTAACTTAGCTTAATTAAACCCTAATAAAACTATCCTATTAATTTAATACATATCTCTTGCATATTTAATCCTACACATTCAAGTTCTAATGGATATGTAGTGGTCCTTGTCAAAACGTTGTAGTCCAACATGTAACGCTTTCCTTCCGTGGAATAACTTAGAATTAGTGCAATAGTTTGATAGATCTATATATAATATTTGCATATGTTTTAACGTTGGCTGACAACCCAATTGTTATAGGCAAATTCACAAATGACAAGCAAGATTTTAATTTTTTAATTTTCACCATTAGACACTTAATCAAATATCAGTAATTGATAATTTCCATCTACCCATAAATGCCATGGTAATTTTTTAAAAGTGATGTTTTATATTCTTATTCAAAACTATGGATGTTGGCAACCTATGCAGCCTACCTTCTTAAAGAATAACTTGGCCTACCCTATTTTACCTCTAATTTACTTATTTTTTGTTAGTCATGTTGATACACACACACACGGTATAAGGGAACTATGGTCTTATATACTAAATATCCGTAAACACTTATGTAAATTTCTACAATTGACGACTTCTATCTACCCATAACTTTGACAGGAATTTTTTAAGTGACATTTTATATTCTTATTCAAAACTATTGATGTTGACAACCCATGCATTCTAACCTCCCTTAAGAGTAATGTGGCATACCTGATTTGACTACTAGTTTACTTATTTTTTGCTAGTCATGTTGATATACAACCACACAGTATAAGTGAACTATGATCTTATATACTAAATATCAGTTAACGCTAAAGGCAAAGACAACATTTTTAATCAAGTAGACAAATAAGAGAGTAAAAAAAAGCACAGCTAAATCTCCTGTCAATGCAAGGTCCTAGGGAAGGATTGGACCACATTGTGCCTATTATACGTAATCTTACCGTGCATTGAAAGAGGTTGATTCCGTGACTTGAACATGTGATCATTAGGTCATATGTCAACAACTTTACCATTGGTGCGTGCCAATGCTCCCCCTTCTAGACAATTAAGAGAGTTCCAAAGCAAAAAAAGAATAAAAATGACATTTTTGAATAAAACAATATTATGTTTTTCATTGTATTTTACTTTAGATAGTCCTGAATAATATTTTATTCTATTTCTACAACACTCTTTCCAATACACCTAGTACCTAGTCTATTTAGTGAGTCTTTATGAGCTGGGTTATTACAAAAGCCTAGGAGAGAGGCCTTTATCCTATGGTTCTACTGTTTCAACACTTAAATCATTTTTATGTTTCAGATTTTTTCTTATCAAGTGAGGCATGCACTCCTTAAGTGAAAGGGTAAACAATTTTGCAAAAATTCTAGTCAAAATAAGTTCTGAAAGACCTAAATGAATACATTAATCTACACAATCAAGTAACAAGTACTTTGATTAAAGCAATGCAAACACATTTTATAGTTATTTTGCAGCTGATGGCCTACTCCTAGATCATGTGAGATAGCTCTTTATCTTGTAATTATTGTTTTGCAATCATAAAACATTGCAGTTTTGTAAAAGAATGGTTTAACGATTAAAAAATAATTAAGATAAGATCCAAGATTTGAATTTTAAGCTCAAACAAGAACTAAATTTGATCGATGTCAATTTTTCGAAGAAAGCCATAAGAAAGATCAATTAAAGATTATATCAAAATTAAATTGTAAGTGGATGAGAAAGACAAGGTTTAAGCTTTAATTTTTAATAATTATCCAAATTAGAGATTATATTCCAAAATTGTTGGAAAGAAACATTGCACAAATTGTCTTTTTAGACTAATTATTTATGGCTAAAATATAAAGAAAATTTGTGTTGAATTATTCAAAAACTTTCTTCTGTGGGGTTTCTATTGGTTGTTGATTTATTGGAATAATCAGATCAACTTTTTTTGTATCCAAATCTAATTTGCATGATGCTGATACATATGTTAACATGTCTAGAAGCTTAGAGATTTAGAAAAATAACCTTTTAGTTTCCATCCATGCCACTTCAGATATTTAAATATACTACCTTTTAATATATATATTTTTTATCAATTAATGTATATTTTAGTTATCGATTAATATATTTTAATATAATGCGATTGGATCAGTTGGTTTGCTGTTTGACTAATGATATCGGACTTGGCTGAGGTTTATCCATGATCTGGTTCTAATAAGTATAACCTAAAATGTGCATTAAACATGTTATGATGTTACTTTATTCCAAAGGTTATTTTTCTACATTTTCTGCAGAAACAATTAAAGGAATTGAAAATAGAGAGAGATTCTATGGTGATTGAAGAGGAGGAGAGTTTGAAGGATTACTACAATCTATTGGAGCAGTACCGAAGCCTAAAGAATGATGTCCGTGATATTGTATTCTCCCCAAAGTATTGCTTACCCTTTTTACAGCCTGGCAGGCTTGTGAAAATTCGACTTCTTGGTGATGATAAAATGCCGTCATTCTCAACTGAAGAACAGGTGACATGGGGAGTAATACTTAATTTTGAGAGGGTGAAAGATTCAGCCGAAGGTAAGTGACACTGGCAAACCATTAAGATGCTTTGATACCCACGTTTTCAGGACTTTGCCTGTAATTTTAAATTGTTTATATATGTGTACCAGATAAAAGACCCGAAGATGCTAATTACAAACTTGACGTTCTCACGAGGTGTGTTGTGAACAAGGGAGACATGAAGAAATCAACCAGGATTATTCCTTTAAATGAAAGTGGAGAATCTGTTGTTGTGCCACTGCCTCTGTCTCAGGTCACTGATACTTTTTTATTCAGTTTAGTCTCAAACATTTGCTGAAGTTATCTTTTAAACTTTTACTATTTATGGTTATTCTTCTAGTGCTGGTTTATTCCTCAAGTAGGATGCATTGTCTAACAGGTTGATAGCTTAAGCAGCATTCGGCTCTTCATCCCTAAAGATCTTTTGCCACTAGAAGCTCGGGAGAATACACTGAAAAAAGTATCGGAAGTTCTTTCAAGGTTTGCCAAAGATGGGGTGCCTCTTTTAGATCCTGAGGAAGATATGAAAGTGAGGATCATTATTTTCTCTTTCCCTATTAGTTATTTTGTCTAATCTCTTCAATTAAAAGCGTATCCTATGCAGGTTCAATCTAAATCGTATAAAAAAGCTGTTAGAAGGATTGAGGCACTGGAAAGCTTATTTGATAGGCATGAAGTAAGGAAGTCGCCGCTTATTGAACAAAAGCTGAAGGTTTTACACACTAAGCAAGAGTTAACTGCCAGAATCAAGTCACTAAAAAAAGTAAAGCAGTCTTCAACCGCCCTTGCCTTCAAAGATGAGCTCAAAGCAAGGAAACGAGTTCTTCGTAGGCTTGGGTAATATTCCAATTTTTTGCTCAACCTATATGGATATTCCATTGGTTCAGGTTAGATTTGTTTAGATCGATAACATACTATAGAGATCAAAACATGAAGGCTTTTATCCTAGTAATTCAGCAAATTATAAGTCTATTACGCTATGCTCCTTTAGTGAGTTCTTTATCAAGTCTTTCTAATGGTTTGAAATAAATATTGATTGAACATTGCCCAACCAGTTCAAATCTGTATTCAAGAGTTATGAGATGTACATTACTTTGACAGTATGTTTTACTTGTTTCATATGAAGCATAGAAGCGATAAATGTAATGGTACACTGTTAAACGACATTTCTGCTTGTAAAACTCATGTCAATTTTAGACATGACATTTGATTTATTTGTTTATTTGGGCTTATGCTAAGCTTTGCCCTTTTACTCATTGCAGTTACATTACCAGTGAGGATGTAGTAGAGTTGAAGGGCAAGGTGGCCTGCGAGATAAGCACAGCTGATGAACTGACACTTACTGAGCTAATGTTCGCTGGGATCTTGAAGGATGTTAATTTGGAAGAGATGGTAGCTCTGCTCTCTTGTTTTGTTTGGCAGGAGAAACTCCAAGATGCTCCAAAGCCAAGGGAATCTCTGGATCTCCTTCACTCTCATCTACAAGAGATTGCGAAAAGGGTTGGGAACGTTCAACTTGAATGCAAGGTGCCTTCCTAACTATTTTGGCGTGTTTTTTTTCCTGCTACCATCAGTTAATTGAAATTTAATAAATATGTAGCTATGTAATCTGCTTACAGATCCAAATAGACGTGGAAAAATTTGTAAATTCATTTCGCTCTGACATCATGGAAGTTGTATATTCATGGACAAAAGGATCAAAATTTTACGAGATTATGGAACTATCTCAAGTATTTGAAGGCAGCTTAATCAGGGCTATAAGAAGGCTGGAGGAACTTCTGCAACAACTAATTTTGGCCTCAAAGTCTATTGGAGAAATTGAAATGGAATCCAAGTTCGAAGAGGCCGTGACTAAAATTAAGCGAGACATTGTTTTTGCTGCATCTTTATATTTGTAGTATGAAAAATGCTGTTGTAGTATGTATTTTCTATTTCTCACCATGGGTGCTTAATAGATGACATTCCACAACTCTGGTCCTTGGTTATGATCCCTGGATAACAAATCGAGTTTGTATTATTGTTGCTGAAAAAGTGCCCAAGCCATTTATCTGACTAAATTTATAGAGTTTTCATTTGTTTAGCAGAGAGCAGACAACATTGTATTGAAGAATATTTGCCTTGTTATGGATACTTATTTATGTAGATGTAGCTATTTAACTGCTCAAGGTTACTAGTCATTCGTGATTTAATTTTTACGTGTTGGCTTGGAGATGGGTTGGCAAAGATATTGGTGGTGAGTGAATTATCTTTCCCATCATATTTCTTATTATGAACACTTATTTATGTAGACGTAGCTTGTTACCTTACATGAATGTTAATTGAGATGTGGGGATGTATTAAATTGCTTCTGACCTTGAGTCTTGAATCAAATGTCTTACCTGCCGTGTCTTATTTGATTTTTTTTTCTTTTGGCTTAATGTTCATATTCCATGATTTATTGAGCAATTTTCTATGGTGGGGTGAGGATTTTTGTAGTTGAGTAGAAAGGATGATCAGTATAGCAATTGTCTATTGGAGAATTTTTGAAACCTTCATTTGTCCCCGAATCAATTTAACTAAATGAAAGATTTTGATGAATAAAATATTTATATTGAAATAATTGAGAATCTGATTGGAAGGAATATTCATTTGACTAGTGATATACCTCTTGGCTAACTAACAATATCATTTCAAAAAAACTCATTTGTTAGCCCCAAACGTTACGGTGCAATGGTAAGTCATGGGATGAGCTTTTTATATAACGAGAGTTTAAATCTCACTTAGGGTATACCTAAGAAGTTTGAATTACTTATGATACTGGGTCATCTACTAGGACTTATATGCACTTCCCGATTTATCTTAGGGGCCGATGAAAAATATTACTGAGCTAGATCGGTCTAGATACTTGAACCAATAAAAAAAAACAATGACATTTGTTTGATAGCCCCGGAGTACGATGAGGTGGTAAGCGGTAGGGCATTCTGCCATGCAATAAGGGTTTGATTCTCATGCTGGACATCTTACGCCCGCCTTGCTTGATCTCTACTTGTGTGATGTTGGGGCGCTACGTTTGGAGCTATCGTGTATTGACAATGAAAAAAAAAAATCTAAAGGGGGGTGGGGATGTGTGGCAAATTGACATGTGTGAAAGTCCTAGCACGATAATATGATCTAAGGGTGGACAAGTGGAAGTTTTGATATGTCAAGGTAGACATATGGCTGGGCAAATGGATGTCCTGATAGATTAAGGTGGATATAAGACTCGTGGAAGTCCTGATAAGCCATGTTGGACGTAAGGCTAGGCAAGCGAAAGTTTGTGTTGGGCAACGTAAGGTTAGGTAAGTTGAAGTCCTAGAAGCAAAACTTCTTGGCAAATGGAAGTCCTAGAGGCAAGACTTTATAACATGATGAAGTCCCAGAAGTAACATTTCTTAGCAATTGAAAGTCCTAATAGATCAAAATTGATCAATACTAGGCATATGAGAAAGTCCTTGATACAGGACTCTCAGAAAAAGAAGTCCCAAAAGTGTAGCCTCTTAGCAGGAAAATTTAAGTGAGACAAAAGTCTACAAGTATTTTGTACTTTTAGGTTTTGAGTAGACTCGTCAGTGTTTTGAGTCACCTTAGAGTTTGTTGAAGTCAATAATCAAGTTGATTGAAGGTTGAATTCTGTACATTGATGGTCGAGTCAACTAGGTAGTTGACTTAAGGTAGTTTGCTAGCAAACAAAATAATTCTATTTACAGGATAGTCGTCAGGCAGTGGACTAAGGTAATATCAGTCTACAAGTGGTCCATTTAAGTCAACTCATGATATTCCAGAAAAGCTAGAAGAAGGCCATTGATATGATACAGGTTAGCAGAGTTTTTAGTCGATTGAATGGAAGATTAGTCGAATCAAGTATCTGTTAAAGAACCTGCTAGTCAACTAGATCCATGTATTACTAAGAACAAAGCATATTACATCACTTCATTTGGGACTATGTGGCAAGAGGAGGCCTAATGCTTCTATATTGAATCAAAGTTAAATCTTACCAACCTTTACTTGAAGAGAAGTTCACCACGTTTAGGAGAGAGCTTGAGATGTTCTTTGTTGACTAGCATCGATCAAGCTGTCGGCTTGCTAGGACCAGATGCACTTGAATGATGCCCCTCTCCGATCACGGGAGTCCAAGCGACCTTGGGCCGAGAGGCCATGTTAGGGGCCAGTTGTAGAGTAACTTAGCTGAACTGGCTCTCTCATGTGTCTACTTCCAATTGCCTCTAGTGCAAGGCCAGCTCCTGCTATTCTGAACCCTTTGGAAAGTGATGTCAGGCTAACAATCGGACAAAATCGGGTACAACCCATCGATTGTCACATCCAGTGTAAGGGTCCGCTCGTGTGGTCGTCAATGTTGCCTGTCCACGGTTAACGTGGTGGTTGACGTGGATCCTTCTTCTATGTGATTTTATAAATCTATGCAAAGGTAGGTGAAAGTATGGTTTTCTTGACACTCGTAAAGGCAACTTTTTTCCATCTTTCTCTTTCGAGTTCCTTACGCTCTTAATCTTCTTGGTCCCTGAGCATTTTAATACATTATTTTAACTGTTATTTTTAGTATTTATATCTTCTCATATGTGTTGATGCGGTAAGGCAGGAAGAGCCCCACAAAATCATGGCGCAGTCAACAAAATGGCCAGATGGATCAGCAGGATCGCTTGATCCTAGGGCTAGGCCGCCTGGTCAAAAATACGGGCCTGTCATGCACATCAGAGGTCAGTGACGGAGCAAGCAGTTCGACCGAGCAAGCAGTCCAGCAGAGCAGGCAGTCCGGTCGGTAGAGCTACATATATCGACATCTCCCTGACTGAGTAGGTAGTCTAGTCCACATGCCAACTTCTCCCCGATTAAGTAGGTAGCCCGGTCGGCGAAGTCACATGTCCCGAATGAGTCGGCTGAGCAGCCAGCTGCCCCGTCCGATCAGACGCCCCGCAGGGGGATATCTTCACTCCCCCTACTCCTCTGGCGAGTAGTGAGTCGGTTGTCAGAAGGTAAGGGGACAAGGGGGCGCACCGTACGAGAAGTACAGTCGAAGCTCCCAACTCTGACACCAGGT
>JBAMIE010000036.1:1661878-1678012 GCA_037177295.1 Kaempferia parviflora | reverse complement strand
GAGGATAGGGTTTGACCCCCTAGGGGCGCCCGGACGGGTCCGGGCGCCCCAAACAGCTTCGAAGATAAAACTTTGGAGAGCTATAAATAGAGCTCTTCTTTTCAGTTTTCAAAATATCAAACACCTGTAATCTTCTATTGTTTTATGCTTTCAAGTTCTGTGCTGCAACGCTGTGTATGATGTTTCTCCACCTCCAAGGAAGGAGAATTCGATTAGTACCTAATTAGTCTCGGAGTAGCGATCCTCTGATTGTAAACCAAGTAAATAGCTTGTGTCTCGTACTCTTTATTTTATTTAGTTATTATTATCTATTTGTGTTTGGATTAAGCTATAATTGTGTTGAGTTTGGTATAGTTTTAATTTGTAGTAATTGACGACTTCCAAACCTAACCGGCCCGCAACGGTCCTACACTATCAACTTAATTGGACGTCAGCCTGGTGCCTAGTCCTTTAGACCCATCAAGTTTATATCCTGCATACTTGATAAAATCATGCAAAACTTAACTTTAACCATTTGTCATTCATCAAACCTAAGTTCGATCATTGGTGCCAACTGCACCAACAACAAGTCTTCATATGGTTCTATACATGTATAATATGTCTTTGAAGTTCTTGCTGTAGCTCGAGTGTAAGTTTTCTTTGACTTGAGGTATTCAAGTCGCTTTAGTCATGGAAACTTATACTTTGACATTTTAAGTAAGCATCTCTATGGATGTGTGGACATGGGATGATTGAGTATAAGTCAAAGTGTCCAAAGGTGTTTGGATAGCTCATAGAGGATTCATCGCTCCTTGTAAGGAGACGTATACCCTATGGTCACATGTTAGGATTATTACTCAAAGTCTTTGTAATACATCACATGTTAAGAGTATGAGACTCTTAAGATACATATAGGAGTAATTCGAATTCACAGGATAAGAAAATATTCTTTGGGCTAAGTGTGACGTAGTCAGCCTAGTGGGGACAGATACATAGACCATGTTTTGAAATAAGTGGGTATAAGACGAATGAAAGAATAAGGAATGACTCATTGTAGCTGCTAAAGGGTTCAGAATTGGTTCTGGAATCAACCGTGATTTTTTGGTTAATTGGAGATCATGATGTACTACTAGGTGCCACTATGATCAATCCATAATTAAATAGTTAATCATGGACGTCCAAGATAAACTGAGAACCTATAAGGTCACACGCACTACGAGTATCTAAAAGATATAAAACAAGTATGAGAATTTGATTCTCATATGGTTGGACCAAATATAGGGCAAATATGAAAATTATTTGTTACAGAGGAAGCGCAGATGAGTCACATCTCTTATGGAAGATTTAGACCTTATTTGGTTTATTCATAAACCAAATTAGTTTGGTTTAAATCAATTTATCTTGATAATAAATAAACCAAGGATATAATAGTTTGAGATTTTGTTATATTAATATATATTAATATTTGACCAATTCATGGAAGAGATTTTTGATATATTTAATATTTAAGTCATCCAATAAATTTGATATATTAATGTTTATTAATATAATACTAAATCATCAAGAGAGAATTTGGTATATTAATTGCTATTAATTTTTGACCAAGTCAAATAAAGAGGACTATATATACGATATAAATTAGAGAGAAAAGGAGTACCAATTAATCAAGGGTTTAGTTTTTTGTGAAAACCTAGTCTCCCTCTCTCCCTCCCCTCTCTTGGTGTCGCCGACCACAACAAAGAGCAAGGAAGAAGTTTTTTCTTCCCAAACTTCTTCTCTTCTTCTTCTTCCTCTGGGATCACATTGCCTCCATGCTTGGCTGGTAACAATTGAAGGTGAACCTTGTTACTCTTGGAGTTGTCTTGAAGAACTCAGCATGGATACAAATAGAGGCGAGGTTCGACGAACGTCGCTAGTTGATGCCCTTCTCATTATGCATCATCCATAAAGTACTCTTTATTTTATGATCATGTTTGTATAAGATGTATCATGTATGTATGTGGTGTGTGTGATATAATAAAATTAGTTTTATTAACGTATTATTTTTTCTTCCGCTGCATGTTTTATGAAAAGTGTTAAGCATACCCTTGTATTGGGCTACCCAACAGGGCACTCGTGTTTGAAGTGACCTTTCCTGTTGCAGCCGTAGCAGATTAGCACTGATTTAGTTGTGTTTGCGTTGGTTGATGTTTTCTTTATACTCCTTTTGAACTTCCTCTTGGTGAACATTCTTTGGACCATGTTCACCAATTCTTCTTCGTTTGTTGAGTCAAAATCTGACTTGCTCTCGGGTTCAGGCTTGGTATGGGACTTTATTTCGTTGTTTGATCCTGCATATAAAGCAATTCCCTTCTTGGCTTGACTCAAGTTAGGTTGCACATGTAATTCTAATTCACAAAAAAGTTTATCTAACTTAAGAATTGAAAGATCCCTAAAAACTTTGTAAGCATCTACTATCAATGCCCACAATGCATTTCGAGGGAAAGCATTTAGAGCATACATTTTCTTGTCATGATTTTCCAAGTGGTGTCTGATTAGGTGAAAGTCGTTGAGGAGGTCTTTGAGTCGTGTGTGTAGTTGGTTTGCAGTTTCTTCGGGAAACATTATAATGTTGAAAAGGTTGTTAAGAAGAAGATCCCTTTTCGTTACCTTGGAGTCATCAATTCCCTCGTACAATTTTACTAGAAGATCCCACAACTCTTTTGTGTTCTCGTAGGGTTCGACTCGGTTTAACTCCTCAATGGTCAGGTCACATTGGATGGTGTTTATCACCTTATAGTTCATTTGTGCTTTCTTGATCATTGGGAGAGTCAAGTTTTCCGGCTCTATCAATTTTTTATCTTCCATTGGTGGTGTATATCCATTCAGTATGGTAAATAAGAGCTCGCTGTTGGACTTAATATAACAATCTATTCTATTTTTCCATAGATGAAGTTCACTCCCTTGAATAGTGGGGGACGAATCGTGTTGTAGGCTTCGTGGCAGGAGTTCAACATTCTTTCAACAAAGAATTAACAAAAAAATTCCAAGACTTTCATCTTGGGATTAGCAGTGCGAGATAAGGGAAAAAAAAAAAAGAAAACAGTATATGTGAAAACTCTTTAAAGAAAAAAGAAAAAGATTTTAATTCAGAGCAGTCTTACTCTGATACCAATTGAAGGACCGATTGAGACAATAGAGGGGAGGTGAATATCGTACGCTTTAAAAACTTTTCTTTTATTTTGTAAAACAAATACTAGAGTGGGCAGCGGAAATATAAAGCAAAGCAAGAGACGCGTTCAGTTTACTTAGTTCGAAAACTGTGGCGCTCGTGATTTTTGATCGCACCGATGGTCTATTCTATAGTAGTTCTTCCAAACTGGACGTAGTTTCGTAGAGATATGAATACAGTGTAAATGTACAAGCTATGAAACAAATACACTGGCAAAGTAGTTTATGATGAAGACAATCGGCACTTCTAAGCGTAGTAGCTTGCACTCGACGATGACACATAATGTAGGAAAAGCACGATCAAAGTAGCGTAGAGGATTGCACAGAAGAGGCCTTCTTCTATAGCTGACATTTCGTTGACTGAACCGTACAGTCGACTGATCCCTCTATAAGTCGAGTGAACGTTATCTCCTTCCTTGTTTATGACGATCTAATCCGTTTGATCCCAAAAATCACGCTATTCCGTCGACTGATCAACTTGTTCCATAGACGGAACTATATTTTACCTTTTGTACGCTGATTCGAATCGCGATCAAATTTGGAAATCAACGTATTCGTCGACTGATCCTTTTGATCCGTCTACAGAACCCAATGTTCCTTTAAGTGCTCTGATCAAATCTGTGTCTCTGATCTTTTTTCGTTCCGTCGACTAAATCTCCTTGTTCTGTCGATAGAACACTTGTTTTCTATAAAACAGTGTTAGTACACATAAAGATAATTACCTTACAAAACCAAGTTAGAATAGATAACAATATGCACAAATCAAACAGTGGGAATTGTCCTGATCTTAACTCAGAAATCTTGTCGATTTCTTTTGTTGGATCAGTGCCTAAAGTTTTGTCCCAAATGGGACACGGCCCTACTACACTATCTCCAGTAGCTTACCTCAACCTACCTGCCAAACATCGGATCTTCCAGACCTGTTGAACTTTACTGCTTAGCATCATATCGGCTTACTTGGACTTCTTCTCGATATCAAATCCTCCAGACCTTTTTGCTTAGCTCCACGATCTGCTAAAACTTCCTGCTTAACCACGACTAGGGTTTTCCGGTCAAGTAAGCATCCTGCACACTTAGCAAATTCATCAGATCACACAAGACTTAACTTGAACATTTGACAACATCAAAACTTAGTTCAATTCTGGTATATCTTGCACCAACAATCTCTTCCTTTTTGATGTTTGACAACTAAAATTTACAGTTAAGTTAAAATTATGCAGAATTAAATAAACAAACATTTTTACTTAATTCTCCCCTTGAATTTCTACAAACACATAAAATTTGTATAAAGAGAAATTTTGATGAGATTGTTAACACTGAAAGGGAAAATCAATAACCGGAAGAATCTTTTCGAATAGATTATTTTATCTTAGCGGTCGATATTGCTTTTGACCAATTGAAGAGTAGGTTTGAACAGTTATAATATTTTGAATCTATATTTAGGTTCATGTATGATGCTACAAAATTAGTTTCATTAGATGATGATGAATTGATGAGTTCTTGTGTGAATCTTAAAAATACTTTAAGACATGGTGACGCTTTAGATATTGATGCAAAATATATATTTTCATAACTATAAGTTTTACAAGTAATGCTACCAAGTGAATAGATGAAACAAATAAAAAATAGTTTTCCATTCAAATATTAGAGTTTTTAAAAACTTTATGTTTCAAAATGTGACAATTACTTATAGGATATTATTGACAATACACGTGATAATGATATCTGCTGAAAGAAGTTTTTTAAAATTAAAATTAATAAAATCTTATTTACAAACCACAATGACTCAAGATATGCTAAATGGATTAGTAATTTTTTACATTGAAAAAAAATATTTTGGAGAATATTGAATATGATGATATTATTAATGATTTTACCTTTACAAGTGCATCACGAAGACACTTTAAATGAGTTGTCTCTGTATTTATTTATAAGTGTATTATAGTCAGCAATTTAACTATATCCTTTACATTCATTCTAATTTTTTTCTTCTGATTTACTGAGAAAGAAGCGAAGAAGAAGGTTTACGCCTTATGTGAGTGATACTTTAGATTTAGACATGAAATTGACGAGGAGACATGCAGCAAGCTAGAAGGTTTGTTGTAATTATGAGAAACCAACATTTTCTTTAAAAAATCCTTATTTTTTTCTTTATTTAAAGAGAAAAAATAGTGTTGTTCTGTTTAACTGATATTTAAGTTTTTATAAATCAAAATTTATTTTACTTTAAGAGTAATCAAGTAGGTTATTCTTCATGGAAAGTTTTTTGCTTACCACATGATGTCTTAGTCAATTTAAAATTTTAAAAATTTGCAGCATTTTAAATTTTTGTTATTGTTAGGATTCCTCTACATAAAATTTAATTCATTTATGTTGAGTTTTAATTGGCATATAAGTAGTGCCACTTTTTTTTTTTTTTTTGATAAAAAGATTTTAACGACTTTGTTGAATAGATTGTTTAAGTTGCTTATACTCAAAGTGAATATATTTGTGATAGATCTTCCTGTGTTCTCTTCGTTGTTCCAGATTCCTATGTTGTTGAAAATAAGGATTATGGAGGTAAGCGGACTAAGATGCACTTATTTAATATTTCCTAGTTTAGTGTTAGAATTTTGTGTTACATTACTCTCCTTATCTCTTTGTATTCTTGAGTTAAACTTTTCTTTACTGTCAGTGTTCTTTTGCTAAAAATTTAAGTAATTGTTCATTGTAAACACCTCTTGCATTCTAAATTAAATTTATTGCAAATAAATTGTTATTCTCGAATAATTTAATTGTGTAGGAATGGAAAAAAAATTTATATTCATAGTTTTAAAATTAATGTTTCATTCTTATTTCTATGTTAGAATTGTAGAAATTTATACATAAATAAAAAAGGAACAATCATCATAACAGGATAAAATTATTGTTTCCTCATCCTATTTCTAGAAATAAAAATTTATATATTAAAATAATAAAATGATAAAATTAGGATATAATTAAGAATTTTATCCCGGGCCAATAAGGTCCGGCTCTGCTCTTATGGAAGGTGCCTGACATGGTTGTAGGGGTGGGAGGTGCGGAAGGGGAGTACACAGCATAATGGGACTTGCAGTTTAAACCATACACTATTTTACTTTTTCGAATTCTTAATTTATATTTTCAGAGTACTCGTTCGACCCTTTGTCTTTCTTGGCTTTGTCGACTCACAGAATCAAACTCCTTGGTGATCGTTTGGATCAGCAGCTAAGATGGTTGCGAAATCAACAGCAAAGATCGTTTGGATCATCTTAAGTTCAATATTATCTACCTTGATTAATTATTTTTTTATTAACTTACGGACTGACGAAGACACTAGCAGTTAAAAATTTTGCTTAGACTTGTGATTTTAATTTATAAATAATCACAAACTAAGAACATATATTAATTACTACTAAGCCACTAAACATTAGCAAATAGCAACTACTAATCATCATAAATGCAGATGCCTACTAATCATTTTAAACAGTTTTATGTATAGTTAAAGTATATATTTATAATTTATACTCGCCATTGCACACACATTATATGTATAATATAATATACGAATACTCGTAAATTAGTATCCCAAATTGATAAATTGGACTTGGTAAAATGTCTTATTCCCATGCAGTAGTACAACATAAGAGCAACACTCAAGAAATCAAGCAGTAAAGTGCTGGATGGACTCTCCCTCGTAGAAAAATTAATTTAATTTTTTATATCATATTTTAAATGATAAGACAAATACTACACTTTATCTTATCCAAAAGGTGAGAAATGTATATTTTCTAATATCACCAATTCAAGATATTTATAGAAGTTTTTCCACTCACAGTGTTGTCCATCTTAGATTCTTGATTGATGAAAAAAAATTCCAATAATACGTTACAGATGAATAACTATAGACCTATGATTGATTAATGAAAAAAAAAATCTTAATAATATGTCGCAGCTAAGTTTTGAACTCTAGATTTCTAATTAAAAGTAATAATAAATTTTAAAATTATTTTTGATATAAAAAGAAAAAAAAGGATATTAACATAATTTACTTTTAAATTTCAATAAATTAATTAAGAGATTAGTTAATAAATGGTATAAATTTTTAATAAAATAGTAAAATAGGAAGACAATTAATAATTGGTTTGGTTTAATTTTATTAATTACTTAGATGTAAATTTATAAATTCAAAACTTTAGGGGCTAGACTATAATTAATTATGAGAAATGATTTGCAAAGAGAAAAAAACTTAAGTAAAATCTCAATGATACTCACATAAAGTAATTGGGCTCATATAAAGTGATTGGGCCCATAAAAAGTGAAATAGTGGGCTATCACCGTGTAAATGTCATTGAAATTTTCATACGTTAGCATTTTTTGTTGTTGTTAATGTGTTTTTGATCACTTTTACCGTTCAAAATTTTCAAATCCCTTTCCACTGCGCCAGTTTTCGCTTCGCCCTCGATTCGGCTTTCGCCTTTCGAATCATTCGCCATCCGATCTCCGATCTGCTCAGGCGTCATGTCGAGAAGGAGAGGAAACGGGAGGACTCCGATGGCTCCGTCGTGGATCCGAGGCCGAGATGACGGCCAGGCGCCAGCTTGACTATTTTTTGTTGTTGTTTCGGATCTGTTGTTACTGAGGCCGAGATGACGCCGATCGAGCAACTCTTCAAGAGAATCTTCGACCGCAAGTGCCGGATCGAGTCCCAGCTGAGGCAGCAGAAAGAGTCGTATGCCGAATCCCTCGCCTACAGCCTTCTCGCCGACGGCAAACAGCCTCCTCCTTGGCTTTTGGAATCTCAGAACGGTAACTCTCTCTTCATTAATCGGGTGGAGGAGGTAAACTTTCAAATTTGGGATGATATCAAAAACAGGAACAAAATGTCCTTAGACTAAGGTGTGTGTATGTGTTTCGGGCTAAACCTTTAGAAAATCACTAAGATCCTTAAATAATGACATAGTGCGAATCTAGGGTTTTGTAGGAACAGTTCCATATTACATTATGTTACAGCTTTCAGTTTACCCTTTCCAATAACTGATTATGCCAAACCTTGAGGAATAATTAAAGAAGCATTGAACTATGTGGTCTCTTCATCATCATGCAGATAACGTATGTGGTGATTGGTAAAGACATTGTGAGTAACTCTAGTAAGAACCATATTGATTTTTAAATTACACCAACTTGAATGGGCTCTTGGCATTTTATGTGGTGATTGGTTCAAACCATGTATCAACTTTTAGTCCACATTCCTAACTGCTTGAATTGAGGATTAGCTTGAATGTTTTATAATGCTCCAGCTTGAATGAACTCTTGACATTATAGCATCTAGTCATCTTCTTGTTATCATCTCACATAATTATTTTGTTTTGTTACAGAGTTAAGCAGCAAGCATTTTGCTCCTGGAATCTCATTTCCTCTTCCCACTCCTTCAGCACACGAAGTTTGCATTTCTAAGGAGTATATTCATAAAGAACATACTGATGTAGCTACAATTACCAGCCACCAAAAAGATGATCAAAGAGATTGTGACATCACATGCTCTGAAGTTGTTGAGGATTCATCGGTATCTGGTTCTGTTGTAAGTATCCAATGTGGCTGGTCAAAGCAAAAGGACACCGAGGAGAATCTTAATGGAACAAAACAGATTGCTAGTTTTGGAGACGAGGTGATTGTTGAAGGAAACACTAGGAGAATAACTAGGTCAATGGCTACAATTTCAATGTCTGGTCATACTATAGAACCTTCATTTACTAGGAACTCACTTTCTCTTCGTAGTAAAGTTGGTGATAAAGCAGCTTCATCTGAATTACCTGTGGAATGCAATCCACGTAGAATAATTAGGTCAAAGCAAAAGGAACCTGAGGAGTATCTTAATGGAACAAAACAGATTGCTAATTTTGGAGACGATGTGACTATTGAAGGCAATCCTAGGAGAATAACTAGGTCAATGGCTAGTTCTTTGATTTCTGATCATGCTATAGAACCATCATTTACTAGTAACTCTCTTGCTCTTCATAGTAAAGTTGGTGATAAAGCAGCTTCACCTGGGTCACCTTTAGAACACAATCCGCTTAGAATAACTAGGTCATTGGCTGCATCCTTGATTTCTGATCATGTTCTAGAATTATCAGTTGCAAGGAACTCATTTGCTCTTCAAAGCAAAGTTGCTCATGAAGCATCTCCATCTAAATCACTTGATTGTCCTGGGAACATGCTACAGTTGTCGAGTTCTTTAGAATATTTAAGTACAAATCCTCATGATCCTGAGGGAAAGATTCACCCTAGATCTTGTGAAACTTCACATGATCTAGGTACAATTTCCTGTGGGATTGCATGCACCAATGATTCTAATCTGAAACAATCTGTTAGAAGCTTAATGGACACAAAAGAAGACAATTACAAGACTATGGTTGAAGATAAATCTGCCTGCGACCTAAATCTAGTACCACATGATCTTCAGATTGATAATTCTGTATTACTGGGAGGTGATACTTGCCGAGAATCTGAAGAGACAGAGTTTGCTGCACACAATGTTTGTTGTAGCACAGTTGCCAACCCCATTTTGATTGTACATGATGTAGGGAAAGGAGAAAGGTCGACTGCAACTTCTGATTCAACTCAACCAGCATCAGGTGTTCCATCACTAAATCATTCATCAGAACCTAGATACTCATTGAGAAGTTTGAGTAAGGATGGGAAGGTACTTTCTTATTCCGACCCTGATGGGCCTAGTAACATAACTAGTTCAAAAAGATCACGAAATTTGGCAGCAAAAGCATATGAAATATCATGGCCTAAAAAGAGAAAATTGAATTGCTACTCAGATAGTACCCTGGCCACTACTCCGAGAATAAGGCTTCGTCAACTTATGCCTGCACAGGAAGGTAACTGTTGTAGCAGCAAGAGAAGTTTAGATGATGCATCATTTGAAGAAATACAGAAGACAACATCTCCCGTTGGACCCACGTTGAACTATGAAGGAGTAAATGCTGTCTCAGGGAGCCACTTGGAAGAATTTCATCAAAGGCAAAATCAGTGTGAGAGAAAGGTACTGAAATCTCATTTCATTATGCATAAACTAGAAAAACTCAAGATTAAGCCTCTATGCCATACTAATTATACTTTATTTTTGCAGTAGTTTGTAGCTTAAGAGAAATTAGGGAGATCCAAATTCACTTTCAAGAATGATCCCTTATGATTAATATCTGTTAGAGCAACTGAAGTTTTGTATGCTTGAACTTTTCATTGCCTCTCGGGCTTGGGTTTCCTCAGTTTCTTTTTACAAAATAAGTTTAAATATCATTTAGACTGCACCAGACTACCAAATTTCACAACAAATAGATGTGAATTATGAAATTCATGATCTATAGTCTTTGTTGCAGGTTTTCTATTTACCTCTCTTGACCTCTCTTTTACTTCTGACATAGTCAGCCTTGTCAGGTGAACTCTTGCTTCAAAAGTACGGACCAACTCACAGATACTTGTTTGCCAAATCAGAGCACAAATGTTTTTCCTTCTCTCAATCTGGCAGATGAATCCAAAACTTCTATATCAAATGGAATTTGCAACAGTGGTGCACCAATATGTATATTAGAAGAATCTGGACCTCCAGGAAATGATGCCCATGATGGATTGGATAATTCAGCAACTCATGTTGGTAACTGTGATCTACAGTCTATAGAGAAGCGAGAAATTTGTCCTCTTGAGAAGGATTTACAAACCTATTCAAGTGTTAGGGATGATTTGGGGAATAATAATGAGTTCATACCAGAATTTGAAGGATTTAGCATAGGCATATCCCCTACACTGGGAAATGATGCTTACTCCAATTCTGGGTTTCCACCTCTCTCTTTAAATATCCAAACAAGTAGTTTAACAAGTCTGGTTACACCTACAACCTCTCCTTTAGGATACTCTAAAATCAATAAAATTGCTGATGTTTTTCAATCATTGCCTAATGGGCTCTTGGGGAATATGAACTTAAATGACCCCCTTTGTCTTCATAATGATTATGGAAAGCTATTAAGGGCAAATGAACATGCCAAAGCATCTCTCCACAGTAGTTTAGAGTCAGTTTTTGACTTTTCATTTATGGATAGTTCGTATTCACACAGTGCATCATCTTCTGGTGATACATTTGATTGGGCATCCAGTAAGCCTCCTCTGACCCCACCAATTGGAAGCTCCAGTGTGAGAAGAGATTCGAGGAAAAGTGGTTCTGGTTCACAAACATTGGTTACTAATCCTGAACTTGTGTGCTTCCGAATTGATGAGGATTCTACAACTTTGGAGGATAATGAGCATTCAAATGACATAGGCATCTCTGATAAGGGAACTTGCTCAAACGAAATCAAAGCTCTTGATGATCGAGAGCCACTTAAAGATATATCTTCAATATCTAGAAATACACAAAATTCCTGTCCTCTCACCAAGATTATTCCCGGAAATAGAAGTCTTCAATCCTTGGACACAAAATTCTCTTATGGAACTGAAATTAATGTTCATTCATCCCTGGGAAGCTCTTATAGCAGCAACACAGATCAGATGGGAGACATTGAAGATCAATGCTTTTCAGTCAATGGGGATAAAGATAGGAAAATTGCTAAATCATTAAGTAACAGGTCTAGTGAACCTGAACTAAATACAAAAAAATTGGGGAGAAATCAAAGCCAAGCAAACTTCCAAAAGGGATATAAGCCAAATAATATCGTTTCCAATGTATCCTCTTTCATCCCAATGATTAAGAAACAGCAGCAAGCAGCAACAACAAAAGGTAATCTATCTCTCATTTTGTTTTTTCTCTCTTGACTTTTTCACTAGCATCGAAGCACAATTTCCTTATATATGTTTGAGTGCATTTTTTTTTTTTTTGACTTTTTTTTTTTTGAATTTGTTGGAAGAGTCTAAGTTACTATAACAGAAGCTTTTCTTTATACACTTACTTATGAACAGTATGAGTAATAGGAAATTCTTCAATAGTTTCTACAGTCATGAAAAATGATAATTTGAATTGTCTTTGTAAAAGTGTCTATATTGGTATTACATCAATCTTAATGATGCAGAAAGGATTGCTACAAGCAGCATAAAGTACAAGACTTTAGATGTGTACATTAACAGTTTTCTGTGTTTACAATAAGGACTCAAAATATGCTACATTTTGATGTGCACTTAGTGCTGATGAGGTACTTCAAATACTGTACTTGTAGTAGTTGGTGTGCCTGCATAGTAACTTTCTATCATGCCAAGAGTAAGACAGAACCACCAAACCAACTCGATAAATATTAATGCTGGTTTGTTGGAATGGCCATGCCAATTCTTCTGCATCTAGTTCACATAAAAATGGTAGATTTCTAAAATTCTATGATAAAAGTACAATAGTTTACCTATCTTATGAGAAAAATATATTATAGATTGACTACATAAATATGATTTTCATGTTAAAGTTTTCTTTAGCCAACTTATAATTCTCTTTTGTGTATGGAATCCATTTGATTGCATTTGGATTTGCTCAAGCCACTTACTCTGTGTTTAAGGTACTGCAAACAATGTTGTGACGGCTACAGCCTACATCCCTATACAATGTTGGAAGCCATTTGGTTGCATTTGGATTTATAGTAGATCGTTTCAGTTTTGTATTTAAAAAAGTGCCATGCCTGCAGACCTATACAATATATGCATTCTTCACCCTTCTTATTGGCTTATTTTAGTAGTTTTTGCCTCACTGGTAGCTAATTTAAGCTAATGGCTATCCTCTGCTCTCCCTTCATCTCAATGCTTCTATTATTCTATAGGAAAGAAAGAAATTAAAGTGAAAGCACTAGAGGCTGCTGAGGCTGCAAAGCGACTTGAAGAAAAAAGGCAAATTGAACGGGAAATACGAAAAGCAGCAGCAAAGCTTGAGCGTGAAAGGTTAGAGCAGGAGAAGCAACTAAAACTAAAACACATGGAAGAGGAAAAAAGAAGAAAGGGAGCAGAAAGGTTAGAACATGAGAAACAACTCAAGCAAAAACAACTGGAGGAGGATAAAAGAAGAAAGGAAACTGAAATTGCAGCTAGGAAGAGGCAACGAGAAGAAGAAGATCGGAAGGAAAGAGAAAGAAAAAGAAGATGCAATGAAGATGCTAGGAAGTTGCAACGAGAACAAGAAGAAAGGTTACGTGCAAAGAAAGAAGATAAGGAACTTCGATTTAAAGATCTAGTAAGATTTTATAGCTATGGGCATCCCTATCTATGTCCAGATTTTTCTTGACAATTAGGTGGTCGTCTTGTACTAAATTATTTTATCGCCATAGGTTGATGATGGAAAGAAGAAAGGTCTAATTCAAGATCCTAAGCAACCTTTGAAATTGAAGGAACTTCCTGGGTCTACAAAAACCAATGAAGTGGATCCAATTGCCACTGAGGTAATGCTTGATACCAATGTCAATTATTTTTTTTTTTCCTTCAATTAAATAAACGACAGATGCTAATCTATCTATACAAACTTAAACATGCTTATAAGTTGAAATCCATTAATTCTTTTTAACGTTGTGCTACTTCATTCCCTAGAAAGTGTATACTTACATGTATCAGTAAATTTGTGCTTTAATGCATTTGTCTTGCCTGATTGACATAGTCCATTCATACTTTATTTTTCATATATTTTCCCCTTTTTATTTGCTAACCACGACAAGTTGAATTTATCAGGCTACTAAATAACTGAATGTTTTTGCCCAGCATCTTGTTATATACACTCATGTCTCTACTTCTGATATCAGACGTCTTTTGACTTCCCCCTCTTATTTATCCAAATTTTGTTATTGCAGGTGACTAGCAATTCAAACATCACTAAAGGAATAATTCAAGACAGATTGTCTACTAACAAAGAAAATCAAGATTGTGAGTCATATGAAATATCTCCATATAAAGATTCAGATGATGACGAAGACGGAGCAGACGAAAGCTTGCAAGGAAGGAAAAAATACATTCCATCTTGGGCTAGGTAAGCATGCACTTGTATAAATGTTTTGAATACATGTTTATTGATAAGGAGCTAAATTTTTCAAAAAGAGTCTCTTCTTACTATTTTTCGTTCCTGTTGCTGCAGATTCTACCTTGTTTTTCTTTTTTGCAAATCTGATAGTGTGTTCTTATTTTTGCATCATTTTGTGTTTCTCAAAATATTTCTTTCCTTTTTTTTCTTTTTTACAAAATGCAAGATCAAACTATCAACTTGATTGTTGTAGAGATCCCCTGGAAAAGGTTTTGCTTGGACAGCAAGACACGAATCCATTCGACATTTTCTTCCGTAAGAATTCCTTCAGCTTAAACCAAGGTACACGATTAAGACCTGGCCTTTGCCACCGCTACCAAATAAGTTAAATCTAACTGATGATATTTTGTTACACCCTATGCAGTTCTATGCCCTCCTGTTGCTCGACGGTGGCCTCTCTAACACGGTGGTGGTCACTCACTGCTATGTTCATTTTTTTATGAACATGGAAAATGATCCTATGCGATGTACCTTGATACGAACATTTGGCAAGAAAATTCTTCCAGTGATCAAGTTGTTTAGTATTTATGTTGTAGGATCACAGATTTAGATCATTTGTTTTGTCCCAGAACACCGACTAAACCTGACTTGGCACTGCGACAACTGCACTCCCTTAGACAAATTTACAACTGGTTGAATTGATGAATCCATTGATAAGCTTAAAATTAGTGAATGCTTATTGTTGGCTTATGCCTTGTTTATCCTAAAGTTTAGGAAGGATCATAATAAAAAGGATGGATTGTACGAGAGAGTTAATATAATTTTCATTGTTTATTTGTTGTAAAATTAGAGAAGGGACCGATACAAAATCTATTTGTAATTAATTTTTCTTATTTTTGTAATTATAATAAAGGAAAAGAAAATTGTCAAATTGAAGAACAATTTCAAAATAATTTATCATCGCCTAAACGTGTTTTTGAGCCCTGTTAATGTTTACAAATCCTCCCGTTATACCCTTCCAAGATTAACTAGATTTCGCAATCCAATTCAGATCTCAATTAGATTGCTTTCTAAATTCTCCAAATTTACTAGATTTTGCAATCCAATTCAGATCTCAATTGGAGTTTGATTGATTACTATATATAACTCGTCTCCGGTTGGTTTCGTCGGAGACAGGAGCAGAGATGACGAAGAAGACGAGCAGAGGCCGTCAAAGGATCGCGATGCAGGCGATCGATCATGAGGCGGCGCGGCAGGTCTGTTTCTCCAAGCGCCGCGCCGGCCTGTTCAAGAAGGCGAGCGAGCTCTCCGTCCTCTGCGGCGCCGAGCTCGCCGTCCTCGCCTTCTCCCCCAGCGGGAAGCCTTTCTCCTTCGGCCACACCTCCGTCGACTCCGTGCTCAACCGCTTCCTCGCCGCCGCCCCTGCTCCACCTCGGCACCACCCCCTCCACGACGCCCTGGTTCAGGCGCTCGGCCGGCTGGAGTCGCAGCTCGCGGAGCGGCTCGAGGCGGAGAGGAAAAGGAAGGCGGCGCTCGAGGCGGCGATTTTACGGCCGTGGGGCACGGTGGCGGACCTGCTGGACGCCGACGTCGAGGCGCTCGGGATGCCGGAGCTCGGCCTGCTGCAGAGAGCGCTGGAGTGGGTGCGGGCGGTGGCGGCGGGCAGGGCGGAGCAATTGGCCGTCGAGGCTCTGCGGCCGTCGAGCGTGGCAGTCAACGCCGGTGCCCTTTTCGCCGCCGACGCCGCCACGGTGGCGGCGGCTCCAAATTTGTTGGATTTTTGCTATGCAGCTCAAGCCTATGGCTTCTAAGTGTTGTTAATTCCTTAATCTTAGTTATGTTCTGTAATAGTTGGATAGCTATGACTTCTCAACCATACGGACTAGATCACGACTGAGGATTATTGGACTTCTTTTTGTCGATATCGCTCGAATGAATAATAGTGACTGGATTCTCAAACTTCCGTCTTCTTA
>JBAMIE010000036.1:1636901-1647454 GCA_037177295.1 Kaempferia parviflora | reverse complement strand
CCCCCCCCATGTTTCCATTATCGTTAATACTCCTTGGTTTTAGATAATTGTGATCTCGTGGATACTTGGGCTGGGCGTAATTGGCATCAACATCTACTACTTGAGCACGAGCTTCGTGACGTGGATCATCCACAGTAGCCTCCCCAAGCCTGTTACAGTGCTGATTGGGATCGTCGTCTTCCCTGCCATGGCTGTTTACGTGCTCGCCTTGATCTACTTGACGTTCCGGAAGGACACGGTGGTGACCTTCGATGAGAAAATGGAGCACTCGATGGAGCTGGGAGGGCAAGGAATCAACAGGGGGACGGAGGTGGTGCCCTACAGAGAAGACCTTGCCGGCCCTCTGCCGGAGTAAAGATTTTCCGAGGTGAGGTTGGATTTTATAAATATGAAGGACCTTGATGTGATTAATTAATGTCGAGTGTGTTTGTTAGATTTCATGTAACCGGTGCATTTTGCTAAATCCCCCCTAATAAAAAGTTGTATTTGCAAAATAAAAGTACAAACTTACATATCCAAGACCAATTCATAATACCGGAAATGAAAGCAGTAACAAAGTTGGCAGTTGCAATAGAAGTCAAAAGGAATGAAAACATAGGGGAAAAAAATTTAAGGACAATGTTCCTTTGGCAACCAAAACATTGATTAGATGATGGGGAGGTAAGAAATGTCAAATGGATTAGCCGAACATGTCGAGTAACTAAACTTCGATAGAGAAGATATCATGCCATGATACGGGCTGATCTCACATAGAGACTGTCTACGACTTTGCCTATGTTGGCAATGGTATCCAGTGTTCCGGGGAAGATGGCATCGGTCTTGGGATCGTCGAAGATGATAAGGCATCCAGCGCCTTGGTCCAGAGTCCCGGCAAACTTCTTGTCGAGTATCATCTGTGACAGCTTCTTTTCCACATGATCCAAGGGCAGTTCAATCAACTCAGCAATATGAGCAATCTCCACCTTTGAGTAGGGTTCGATCAACCTGCAAAGATTCTGCTCCAAAAGAGTATCGTACAAAGATGAAAGATGCCTGTGAACAATTGGATCCTCCTCGAGCTGGGCCTTGTAATCGCGGAGAGCTGTTTCAAATAGTTTCAGTGAACGCTTTGAGTGTGCATCTGCAACAGCTTTCATCGCATCCAAATCAGGGCCCAGGTACTGCAAGCCAGCTTTGGATGAGATTATTCCAGCAACATCATCGGCCTGGCTGACCATTATCTTGCACAAAAGCATGTACTTTAGGCTGAAGACAGCACGGGGATCCAGAAGAGAATTAAAAGCTTCAAATGCTTCAAAGAAGTAGCTGTAAGCTGTCTTGTAGTCCTTTTCTTCGGCGTGAAGGATCCCGCTTTGTAAATCTATGGTGCCTTGCTGTGCTGGTGGAACATAGATAGCATTAGCAGCAGTTCTTGCTGCAGTCAGAGCAGCTTTTGCTTTCGGTAAGTTTCGAAGTGAAAAGTGAAGTTTGCTCTCTAAAAGGTTAATGTCTACAAGCAGCAGCTTGTCATCCAGTCTTCTAACCTCCTTGATCAGGCCTGAAAGCAGTGTTAGAGCCTCGGAATATTCTTTGTTTTCCATCAGGAGAGCTGCAAGTCTTGCCTCAACTCGCTGCCTCAGAAATGTGCGTTTCTCAGCACGAGTCCACTCCACCATCTCTTTGCAAAGCGAGATTTGTAGATCAGAGGTTCCAGGAATCTTGGCAACAGCATCTATGATTCCTCTCACAATTTTTGCAGTTTTGGCTTTTGGAATTAATGAAAAAAAGGGCCTCAATTGGGTCAAAAGACTTCTCAAATCCTCAGCCTTCTTTTCTTGGATGAGAAGATCTGTAAGATTTGAAATAGCCTGTTCTTTTATGCGCAATGCCTCTGAAGAAGATGATGGGTTTGCAAGAACACCATAGAGAATGGAAATAGACTCTGCATGATCTTTAGCCTCCAGGGCCTGTGCTATGGAATCAGTAGTAGCAGGTACGTATGCAGCCTGCATTTCTGATCCGCTGAAGTTGTTTATATTATCAAAAAATCTGCAAGCAGAAATACAACTATATATTAAAATACGTTGTTAGCTAAGGAAATTCCAAGGACAGAGCAAGACTAAAGTGCTGAAGAACCGGTGCTAACTAAGCAATCCAGAAAAGCACAACAATAATTGGCTTAGAGCAACAAACACTGAGTTGAAAATTATGAGTTGTACATGCTTCAAGGAAAACCTTATAACAAAATGTCTTTCAATGAGAGACGACATCACACCTAATGTGGTCCAGTATGCCACATGGAAACAAACAATGAAGACATAAATGAGAGCACCTTTTTGCTGAATGAATGCATCAGTTACTAAGAGTCCTGTAGATTTCTCCATCTAAAGAACATATTCAATATAAACATAAACATTACCATTAAAAAAAAGATCTAGAAGCAAACTTCAACTTGATAAGTGATTTTCAATCAAATAATAATAATAATAATAATGATAATGAACATAAAAATTAAAAATTAAAAACTACATGTAATTTTTCATGGCTTAAGGCATCCTCAACCTAACTAATAGTGGAAAATGGCATATACACAAGTCTGCATCTTTTGATTTGATTTAACTATTAGTGAAAAATTGACTAAAGTATAAACATTGACAGAAAAGGATTTACCACAGAAAGGTTCTTATCTGGGGCTGCCCATCTTACAATCTTAATGTGGTTAATCTGAGATGCATACAACCTAGAACCTTGGAAGAATATTTGAGATTTATTGTAAAGATGACAGACAAATAACTGGCCAGCTTAAGTTTGTAAAAATTTATAAGAAAGAATAGCATCCTTAGCTTCCCAAATCTCAAAAGTTAGTTAATTTGGACACAAAATTAAATGGACAAAGAAATTTAAGAAGCATTAGCAACTTAAAGATGTAAGATACATAGACGAGGTGATAAGGGACCTCATCAAGTTGCTCAAAATTATTTTCATCATTGCATCCAGTGATGCGAACACAGAAAAACAGAGTTGGTGTGAGTTATTAACATCTTATAACTGAGGTGCAAAATATATTTTTTAAAATTTTTTTAGGACTAAAATTTAAAAATATAAGGGATTGATAGAAGAAAAAATATCAATGAATGGCATTGGCTTCAAGTTGAATATGTGGGGGGAAGGCTCCTCAAACCAGTTGAAGATAGCAAATCTTTCCCCACCTACATATTTTCTTTAGAGCCACATTTGCCCTCTGTTCTCGCTCCTCTTTTATTCCTACGGTCTCTCTCCCCAATGCAAGTATTTAGAGTAACAAAGCTCCCTCTCAAAAAAAGTCCACGTTTCAAGCTCATTAGCCAGTATTAGCGACAGAAAAAGCTATGAAAAAACACATATGATAACCAAAGCACATCTGACTTTCAAGGGAGAGGTGTGCTTCAGCCTTAAGTACTATATTCCAAAGGAGTGGCTCGGATAGTAAGACAGAAGAAGACACATTTGTTGATACCAAAATTGTGCTTCTGGATTAGAATAGCATAAGCAACTCCTTTACAAGAACTAAAGGATAATAAAGGACAATTGAATATAAACGTAGCCAACCAAATTTGAACCAAGCTTTTAGAATGGATCAAAGTCGATGACTGACCTATCAAATCCAACCTTGAATATCACACGTCAAAAAAGTCAAGTATAGGTTTATATATTACAGCAATAACATCAGAAGCATTGGATAAAAAAAAACCAAATTAAAGGAGGTCAAGAATTTACAGGAGATCATTATTAAATTTAGCAGCAAAACCCTGCTCAAGAGATGGCAAACAAAATAGCAGAATTGTCTAAAAATCCCAGCAGAAAAATTACCTACTTAAATGTTCATAAAACCATCACAACATAATTTTTCAAGATGACGTTTGTATTGTGTCCTTGTTCAGTCCCCTATTTTAATCTACGAATTGGACAGACACAGGCAACAATATGATTCACACCGCAATGCCCTCATTCATGTATACCTTAAAAATATCTCAAGCGTGAACCTAGCTGGAATCACCAAGTTCAACGAGTAGCGAACAAAATACAGATCTATCTAAAATACATCTTGCATACAGATCTAGATATAGAGAATCAAGAGAAACAGATATCCGATGAAGGGGACAACTTGAGAACAGATCTAAAAACATTTTTGATGCAAAAGGGAGGGGAGAAGGCGCACTTGCCGCTTACCACAGTCCTCCGGCCGGCGTGATACTCGTTAGGGTTGAGTAGGTTCGAGTCGGGAGATACCCATCGAATTCTTTAGCAGGGCTACAATTTATTTGATGGGCTGGGCCGGGTTCAATTGAAAAACCCGGTCCACACTGCAAATAACTCAAATTTACTTGTCCAAATTATTTATACCAATTACTAAAACAGCTCCAATTTAATGTGACTTTTTTTTTTCTCTTTTAATTTAAAAAACAAATAAATAGATTATTTATTTGTTTATTAAGGTTTTCTATTCTATTTTTTTTCTCTTGAGTTTATTTTTTTTATTTTTTAACTAGCATATTAAAAAAATCAAGTATTTAGAAGGAAAATATACGTAAGTATTTTATTAATAATTAAAAAATAGATATACATGGATAAAAGGAATATTTATCTGACAAATATTTTCACTATTAGCTCACAATTTATTTTATTTTCTTGATTATCATTGACCCACAATTTATTCAACACATGATAATATCATATTACATTAGATATGATGCCACCTGTTACGAATTGTAAATATTATAATATAGATAATTTACTTCTAATTAATACTAGTTAGCATTATATTACAGTAGCTATGATTCCGTATCTACTATAATTATTTATAATTATTTAGTCTTATATTGCAGTAGCTATGTTAGGATTTTTATCTTTCAAGGAAATGACAAAATCAGGGTATTTTAAGAGGAAAAAACGACCATCACTTTTGTCAACTCTCGTTAAAAAGAAGTTAGTACGAACAAGGGCGGATCTAGAATTTTAGATTTAGGGGGGCATATATAAAGTGATAAAAAATTTATTAAATATATTATACAATAATAACATCTCCAACCCTAAGATGCATAATGTATATTTAGTTGAAATGTAAAAAATAAAGGAGAAAAAATTTTAATTCGGTAAGGATTCGATCTCTAGAAGTGTCTTAAAAAAAAAAATTTTGAACTTACCATTAGATCAACTATATATATAATTATTTTAGTGGATCAAATAATATATATACTAAGAATATTTAAAAATTTCTATATAAAAACACCGTTATTAAAAAATTTTGGGGGGCCGTGGCCCCCTCGGGTCATATTGTAAATTCGCCCCTGAGTACGAACAAAATAAGAAAAATATATATAAAAAACATCTAAATTATTTACTCTGTTTTTACCATCTATATTTAAATAACATGTATATTATTTTATCATTGTTAATTAAATTTTCTTTTATCTTTATCTTTCTAATTTAATAAGCATATTTATCATATTTTCATATCATCTAATTGAATCATTTATATTGGGCATATAAGTATATATTTATACAATTTTTCCCATAGTTCTCTCTTGTAATATTGACCTTCTTTTTAATATTATTATTTTCTTATCTTGTTCATCATTATATGTCCGCACATTTATCTTAACAATTTTCATCTCAACTCTTATTTTCTACTTATGTGTTTGAGTCATATTTAACATTTAATTACATATACTGTTATTTTGTATATACACTACAAAAAAAAAAAAAAAAATAGAGATTCAGGGACGAATTTTTAAAAGAACTTCGTTGTAAAAAATTTTGCGACGAAAAAAATTTGTCACCAATCTACCATCGCTAAATTTTGCAAAGAAATTATTTTGCGACGAATTTTAATTTTCGTTGCAGATTTCGTTATAAATATGCGACAAAAATTAATTCATCATAAATTTCATGATCTCAAATCTACAGCAAACATATATTTTCATCGCATATTGCTGACGAATCATTTTTCGTCGCCAAAAACGTTGCATATTTGTGAAGAAGCCGCATATTTGCTTACCAAAATATATTTTTGTCCCAAATCTACGATAAATTCAAATTCGTCATAGATTTGCTACAAATCTAGATTCGTCGCAAATTTAGGATGAATCTAGATTTGTCCTAAATTTATGACCAATCCAGATTCATCGCCAAACATGTTGCATATTTGTGAAGAAGTCACACCAAAAATCCTTTTTTTCCTTGCGGATCTACGACGAAAATAGATTTTCGTTGTAGATCTACGACAAATCCGGTTTCATTGTAGAATTACCATAAGTTTGCGATGAAAATATTTTCATCACAAATTTTGTCACAAAAATCAAAAAATTTTGCAGTATATATATCTCTCTCTCTCTCTCTTTTATTTTTAGCATGTCAACATGTTTACATATCAAATATACAACACATCATAATCATCCTATACATCCTACAATTAACATATCTAACACATCTAACACATCCTACAATTAACATATCTAACACATCCTATTAACATTCAAAGAAGTCATCCAAAATGAAACACATCATATTCATACACAATTAAACAACAAGTTCAACAACAAGTCATAATATTCAAACAACAAATCTAATAAGTCATCCAAAGGATAAAAAAAAAAAAAAAATACAAATCATCATGCCTCCGAAGCTTCCTTCGCCTTCTTTCGTTCTTCTTTTCTTACGTCAAATTATAAACAAACAATAACTAACATTATAACAAAAAAATGTGTCAAACATATCAATGATATCTATATCCAACATTTATAACAAACAAAACTTAAATAATTATCGTAACATATCAAGGGCTTAGATGGCAAAAGATGTCATTCATCCTTAGTTGCATGAAACATATACATACATGAAACTTATAACTAAGCGTAGCAAAAAAATGTACAGGTTATGTAATAAAAAAATACATGTATCAAATGCTCCATGACATAATAAAAGTATCGAAACCTATATAGTTAACTTTGCATGGATCAATAGTAGGCAAGTCAAATATGCAAAACATGTCATAACATGCAAAGTATCAAGGTAAAATAAAAATATAGAAGCAACTATAACATGACATGCACAAAAAATCCTAACATAAAACTTAAATAGGTAAAGACTTACTTCCTCCAACATGGATTTACCATCCCCATTCAAAAAAAAAAATAAATAAAATAAAATAACAGTATTAAAAAATATATATAAAAAAAATAAACTCAGCCAAATAACAAATGTTCATACAAAGAAATTCACGAAGAATCACCACCACCGCCACCATCATCATCACCAATATCACCATCTCTCATTTCTTGATCCCTTTCCAATAATACCCTTCAAATGACCTACCTCTTCAGTTAAGTTATGTATCTGGGTCCTTATTGCCGATGAGAAGAAAGAAGATGTATGAGAGCAACTCTATGGGTTCTACTCAAAGAACTTATTCTCAATATCCTTCCTTCCCCTCCACCACTCGTTTATAGCCATAAATCCAAATCATTACCAACAGACACCTCAGACCCCTCAAATTATGACTAGCAGCACTTGAACATCTCTGTGCTGCCTCTAGCTCATCATATTTGTCATGTATTGTAATAAAAAAGTTAAAATAAATTTACAATAACAATATTGTAGGAACACAAGAATATAAAGTTAGATCAGATACATAACTAATAGAATCTAAGTTATATATTAAGATCCAAAATGTATCCAAACCTTGATTGCTTTAGCTCTCTCTCCGCTCCAAATCTTATCTTCTTTATGAAAGTGCAGGTGAAAGTATCTATACATGCAGACTCCTTTCCTATTTCTTTGGTCTAAAAAATATGATTAGAAATAATGAAATAGTGTGAAATAGATTAAGAAAATAGTGGGAGAGTTAAAACAATTACCAATCTGCATCTATGCTCATCGATATTGATAGAGCCTCCTGCATATGTCGTAGACATGTCTTTAGAATTAAAAGATTGGTTATTTTATTCTAGCGACTCTTTTGTTTAGACTCCTCAGTTGCACAAAAATTGGAAATCCTAGTCTAATTTTCTTCGGTGATGAATGATGGTTTTTTTTCCCCTTGTCTTCGCATGATTCAGTACATCGCGAATGTGATCACCGCAGTTTTTCTTGAAAACCCATCTAATTTCCAACTCATTACTAGGGTCCCAAGTGAATGATCGTTGATTATTTATATATTCACTTTTATTTAAGATATAAAATGAATGAGATATACCTTAAACTCTCTCCACCATAGCTCTCTTGTCGGTGCTGGAGTGCTCGTATAAGTCACGAATCCCCTCTCTAATGGTTATTCATGATTCTATTAGTCTCGTGAATAACACAGACAAAATTATCAAACCTATCATAAAGTTACAAAAAAAATGTTAAATAATTAAGATAGTTGAAAAAAATAAAATATTTTGATTTTAATTACGAATCTCCACAAGGGACTATAAACTCTCAAGTGTCTGGCCTCTCAGTAACCGAGTGTCTGGAAGGAACAAAAGTGGGCATTGGCGACTCAAGCGGCGAAGGTACTGCAGAAGGGGAAGGTATTGGCGATGGTGCATGGGAAGGTACTGGTGAAGGTGTATGCGACGGTCCTCCCTGATCAAGGGGGAGTAGGTACAATGTCTGGTGTTGTATCAGATTGCCCATGAGATGTCCGTCTATGGCTACCCCACCAAAAGATATTCTGAAAATTCAAAAATAAGATAAAGTAATTGTTGGTGAAAGTTGTATTAATGATCAAACTCAAGTTTTGATGAATGATAAATAAGTTAAAGTTAGATGTATGTGATTTAATATGCTATCGAGTTTGTAGAGTTGATGGGTCTAGACGACTTGACACCAGGCTGAAGTTCGGTTAGGTCTATAGATCCGATGACCTGATGTCTGGCAGGAAGTCTTACTAGGTCAGCGAGACCCAATGGTTGGTCGAAGTCTAGTTGGGTTTGCAGACTCGACAACTAGCACGAAAACCTAGTGGGTCAAAAAAGTAAGTTGAAGTGACTGCAACTGGTAAGTGAGGTAAGCCACTAGAGGAGAGGGACTTTGTGATGACGCGTTCCCGTTGGACATAACAGTAGACGTCAGACCACCTTAGAACCACTTGGGTCATCTAAGCTGAGTACCTTGACTAGATTGTTGGTCCTGGAGGGATAAGATCTAATTAATATTTACTCCTTATCATATATTCGTTTGTTCGGACTAATATTCTTTGCAAACACAAAACCTTTAAGTAAACAATGCTCGAGGTGCCTTCACTGTGAGTGGAGCTGCCTCGGAGTACTAGTCAGAAAATCTGCGCAGGAGTGTACGGAGGTGCCTTCGAGCTTGGGGCTGGAGGTGCTTCAGAGAGCTTAGAAGGCTCTTTCCCAAGAATAAAAATCGCAGAAGTCAGAGTTTATCAACACCACTTGAAGAGGGATAAGAATTAGCATTGGAAGCGCCTTGGGGGGCGCTGAAGGCGCCTTCCACGGTCTTTATAAGCCTATCTCGAGATACTTTGAAGAATAACAACTACTTACTTGAGCTTTGCGATAGCCTACTACTGTGAACTCATCCGACTGCTGTAGCATCACCGATCTGCGATACTTGACCATCGACGACAAGCCGACATCGACCCTTAAGCAATCCAGAGATCCGCAAAAAGGAGTTGGTAACCTTTTAATATTAAGTTGTACTTTTATATCTGCAAAAAGGAAAGTGTAGTTTGTTATACTTCTCCTCTCTTATCCTGTATTCGATTTACTCTTTCAGTGTTACTAGAAGAGGTTTTAGTGGATTACCTAATGATACAGTCCAGAGGAGCGTGGGTCTTGGAGTAGGAGTCGCCCAAGGCTTCGAACCAAGTAAATTGACCAAGTCTGTGTGTTTTCGTTTATTTAATTTTCTGTTGCGACTGTCTTTAATGCTATGTTTTTAAAATGCTCAATATTCACCCCCTCTATCAACGCTACGATCCTAAAGTAGTATCATAGCCAAGTTGCTCTTAATTGGTTTAATGACCAATCAAGTAGGGGTTATTATTATTTTTTTATTTTTTCCCCTTTCCCTCCTTTCTTTTCGATTTTATGTTTTTTGCAAAAATTTAAACCGGTGCAATCACCTTTTCAAATCAAAGATTTTAACGTCTCAGATTTTCGTCCTGCTCAAAGTTGGTGCAACACCACTTGAGACTTATTCCTCACATGACCGTGTGCCGAATTCCAGTGAAGATGCGGACACGACCGTGTGCTCCTCACACCGCCGTGTGAATTCTCGACTGCAACAGGGGAATCTAGAGAGCCATAGCCAAGTTTCAAAAATGAGTATGGGACATTCTTCTATGCCATAGCCAAGTTTCTTCTTTCTGAGTCAGGTGACAGTTTAGTGATGAACTGGGAAGGTTAATAGCATAGATATTGTCTTTTCTAAAACTTTTGAGTTGTACACTAGGATTATCTATGAGTTTAATCAAGCAATCAGTAGAGTTAAATTTAAGCTTATATCCAAAGTCACATAGTTGACTTATACTAAGCAAATTGTAGTGAAAATTGTCAACAAGTAAAACATCTTTAATAATAAAGTTA
>JBAMIE010000036.1:1575589-1585827 GCA_037177295.1 Kaempferia parviflora | reverse complement strand
GATTGACATGAAACTAGTTTCTATGTGTTCCTCTATCTCTCCTGATTATGTCCATGCCCTCAAACATCAATTTGACCAAATGGACCAAATGACCTCGGATTGACATGAAACTAGTTTCTATGTGTTCCTTTATCTCTCCTGATTATGTCCATGTCCTCAAATATCAATTTGACCCAATGGACCAAATGACCTCGGATTGACATGAAACTAGTTTCTATGTGTTCCTCTATCTCTCCTGATTATGTCCATGCCCTCAAACATCAATTTGACCCAATATATTGAGAGCAATGAATGTTCGAACATGAATTGAATTTTTCAAACATATTCGTGTTAAAAAAATCATTGATATCAATATATTTTATCAAATTGATGTTTGAGGGTATGTCCATAATCAAGAGATGTAGACAAACACATAGGGATTATTTTAATGTCAATCCGAGGTCATTTGGTCCATCAGCCGATTTTGTCCCAATATATTGAATGTCCATGCCCTCAAACATCAATTTGACCCAATATATTAAAAGCAATGAATGTTTGAACACAAATTGAATTTTTCAAACACATTCATTTTCAAAAATTCATTACTCTCAATATATTGGGTCAAATTGACATTTGAGAGTTTAGATATAATCAAGAGAGGTAGAAGAACACGTAGGATCTAGTTTCATGTCAATCTGAGGTTGTTTGATCTATCAACCGATCAATTTTAAAAAGAAAAAAATAGTTCAACTGTCAGTCGAACTGATTTGTTCGAATTCAGACGATTCTGCATAGAATAGAATCGATTCGACTGATAAAAAAAGTAATCGACTAATAAGAGTAAAATTAGAAATGGGTACATAATTTCGTCATTTTGAAACTTAACTACGTGATTTAGTAATTTTGATACTTTATCTACGCGATTAGGTAAAAATCCGATTATTATATGCACATACTACAAACATATGTGTTGATTTAATAAACCACAAGGTCATTTCCAAATTGTGCCCCTTATATAAAATATTAAATCACGCGCCATTTTTCTAAAATAACCATCCATCTCTATGTTTACCTGAAAAAAAATCCATCAATAGATTTAGAGGTGTCAAAAATATCCAATCCGCTAACTCGATCTAGTCAACTTAAAAAATATTAAATTCGAGTTGAGAGTTTTGGGGTCGGATTGGATTCAGATTGAAAATTTTTGGATTGGTTTAGATTCCAATTGAGTTCGGGCTGACTGAATTTAAAATTTTGGATTTTTTTTTTAAATATTATTAATACAACGCATTGTGAATGACCACCCCAAAGGTAAGATACGGTCGATAGTCAAGGTGATGTAGCGGTCAAAGTCAAGGTGATGTGACAGTTAAAGTTAAGGAGTGCATGACCGAGCAGACCACTTTTAACGGGGATCATATCCTCACTCCTCACGGGCATGGCTCCCAGTATAAACCCGGTCGACCCCAGTGCCGGTTGAATTCTCCAGGACTCAGCTCCTCGCTCCTCATGGGCATAATTCCCAATATAAACTCGATTAGTCCCAGCGTCGGTCGGATCCGCCAGGACTCAGCTCCTCGCTCCTCATGGGCATGATTCCCAACATAAACTCGGTCAGTCCCAGCGTCGGTCGGATCCGCCAGGACTCAGCTCCTCACTCCTCGTGGGCATGGCTCCCAGCATAAGCCTGGTCGGCCATAGCGCCGATCCGATCCTCTTGGACTCAGATCCTCACTACTCATGGTCACGACTCCCAGCATAAACCCATTCAATCCCAGAGTCAATCGGATCCTTCAGGACTCAGTTCCTCACTCCTCATGGGCACGACTCCCAACATCAGCCCAGTCGGTCTGAGCATCGGTCGAATCTACTAGGACTTAGTTCCTCGCTGCTTAAGGGCATAACTCCCAACATAAACCCGGTCAGCCCCAGCGCTGGTTAGATCCGGCATGACCCAGCTCCTCACTTCTCATGGGCACGACTCCCAGTATAAATCCGGTCGACCTCAGCACCGATCGGATACTCCAGAACTCAGTTCCCCACTCCTCATGGGCATGACTCCTAGCTTACAACCCGTCATCTCTAGGGCCAGTCGAATTCCCTCTAGGAGATAGCGTTGTCAGAGAATCGTAACCACTTGTTAGAGAAGGTCACCTGCTCACCAGGAAATATGTCGCTACTCTGACACGTACATGTGCACGGAACCTTCCTCTGTCGGAGGAAGGGATACTGTATATCCTTCATTACCTGACATATTCTAACACCCAATATTCTCTAACACCTCGTTATTACTAAGGTCATGGAAGGCAATATAAAAAGGAGGATTTTTTCTTGTCGGTCGCTGCTAGGATCGCTTCTAACACAATCACCACTTTCCCTTCCTCCTTTGTCGACTAGCCCTTGGAGGCTGATTTCCCCTTCTTTCCCTTTCTCCTCTCCACATGACCTTACACCGGCGACAGTCATGCCGCCAACGCCTCCTCTATTTCCCCCGTTAACGGCCTCACAGTCTACGGCCTTGCAGCCAACCTTGCGGCTCAAGACAATGCTGCCACCATATATCACATCTTCCCCTCTCTGTCTCGTTGTCGTCACGGATTTGGCCCTTTCAGCCACTCATCACCTCAGCAGCCGCTCCCCTTCTCCCTCGCTGCCCCACTGCTAGCACTGTTCCACGGTCCCCGTGAGCAGCCCCCTTGCTCCAAGGCCTCCTTGAATAGCCCCTACGTCATCGCCCACCACCGGCACTATAGCTCCTTCCCCTGACTGTTGCCTTTTCGGTCACCGCCGTCGCCTATCCGACCTTCGGGTTGTCACTGCTGTGCACCCCCTACGATGCTCCATGTTGTTGGCCTCATGTCGCTTCCGGCACCTCCCGCCTTCCCATCAGACCAGTCGGCAGTTGCCATCTTCGAGCATCTGATGACGATCCAATGCAAATACGTTGTTGCCTTGTACCCTCTAGTTGTGTTGCGACCTTCGCGCCATCGTTGTGTTCCGGCTTGCGTATTGTTGTCATGTTTTGGCCTGCGAGCCGCTATTACATTCTTGCATGCGAGCCACTATTATGTTTCGGCCTGCGAGTTGCTGTTATATTTCAGCTTGAGAGCCGCTGTTATATTCCAGCCTAAGTGTCGCTCTCATGTTTCGACCTCTGAGCCGCAATCATCGTCTCTTGGCATTTCGTCTCCTCCAGCTCCGTGCTGTCATCTCCTACTCTGTGCCTCCGTCTTCAGCTTCGTGTTGCATCCAGATCTGTGTCGTCACCTCCGGCTCCTTGCTGGTGCCTTCAACGCACTCTTGCAGGCCGGTATGATTTTACATTTACTTTTATTTACTTCATTATAGTATTGTTTATCTACTTCATATATTTCATCAAATATTGACTTGAGTGTCGGGGTGGAAGGTCAGGCAACCTGCACTTCCCTCTAACGTTATGTTTCCATTTGCCTATCGTCTAGCTACCTTGCAGACCAGTGGAGATCCTCTGGACCACAATTCCTGGTCTAGTACACATCAGTTGTTGGATCTGATCAAGATGGATCATACCTTCAATCTAACGGCTGATGTGCACTGGACCAGGAATAGACCAGGGATTGTGGTCCAGAGGATCCCAACTACTTGCAGATACTATTGACCGATACTCAGTCAATGTAATAGACAGCTCATCGCCCTTCTCCCTTCAGGTCATGGTGACTTGGTCAGCATTCCATCCACATCACCGATAGTTCCATCTCTCGTAGCTTCCAGATGGGTCAATTATTAAATCAAATTTTATTTTAAAAATTAAAAAATTAAAAAATTTTAAGTATATAAATAGCAGAATATTAGTATAATAATGATGAAATATTATAGGAAAATAAAAAAAATGATTTTTTTTCTGGTTTGACAAGTTATTCGATTTGGTTAGATTATCCGGGTTCGGGTTTAAGATTTGTATAGGTCAGATTTAGATTGAGATCTGAATCGACACTTCTACCGAAATTGACCTCCCTCCACTCGCAGCCCGCCACGTCCTCCCCCTTGGCGCCAAAACACTTCTTCCTTCAAACACCATCCCACGCAGTGTGTTGTTTGCCCACCCTAACCCCAGACAGAATTCCCCTCTCTCTCTCTATTCTCGCCTTCTTCCTCTGCCCTCCATCTCCAAGATCCCATGGCCAAGCTCAACGTCCTCAATCTTCTTCTCCTGCTCCTTTTCCTCACCTCCTTGGTCACTTCTCAGGAAGTAGTTCCTTCTAAAAATCCAACCTTTGCAATTGCGGCGGAGGACCTGCAAGGCAGGAGGTTGTCTCAGAGGAATCATCAGCATAAAAAATACGACCCTGGAAGCCTGAGTGCCTACCGTAAGCTTATGATTTTGTGTTTTTTTCTTTTCTTCTTCTTCTCCTCTCTTGATTTATTTGTTCACTGATTTGTTTGTGGGGCTGCAGAATGCCCTGGGGAGTGCACAAGGAGGTGCTCCAAGACGCAGTACCACAAGACGTGCATGTTCTTCTGCCAAAAGTGTTTCAGGAAGTGTCTGTGGGTGCCTCCTGGATTTTACGGCAACAAGCAGGTTTGCTCCTGCTACAACAATTGGAAGACCAAGCTAAGAGAGGTGGCCCAAAGTGCCCTTAGTCATTGCCACTTTGAGTGTCCCTTGTTCTTGTTTCTTTTCCATGAAATCTAATGCTTGTGTTGGTGTGTCAGTTGTGATGACGGAGGTTTTGTAGGAACCTGTAGCTGTGTCTTCTTATGAGAGATGATGTTCAGTTCAATTGAGGCCTGGGCTACTGATTAATAGATAGATTCTGATGTTCTGTCTTTCTTCATCCCAAAACAAGATTTAAAGAAACTCGGTTCTCTCGGGGCGGTGCGATGGTTAAGGCATGGGAGCTTGCCACAAGATTTAAAGAAACTCTTATTGATCAATATTTTGTGAAAGAGGTATAGAATGTCAATGTCTGAAAAGAACTAGACGTGATCTAGATAAAGTTTTAGCAACTCAAGAGGAAAGTGTCCATTTTCTGAAACTATAAGAACAATCTTGACAACATATATAGTACTTGATGCATTTGAATCTTCTTTCTATATGCTAAATCTTGATCAAGAAAATGACAGGTTAAAATCAAACACATGCCGAAGCTTTGATCTTGTTGTTTAAGCCTAACTTCTCATTAAAGTGAATGGTAAAAACTCTACAGAAATACAAAAACAAGTTCGACATGAAAAGTGTTTTGATGAATGAGATTTTAGTTTTTCTTTTGAAACTTGATTGCACATGCAATGTCATGACTTTGGATTGGTTATTTATATCTCCATTAATGTAATAAATATGAAGCATTTATGAAAGAAAAGGAGATAATTGCTGAATATAAAATAGACAAGTGCCATAAATATATGCACGTAGCAACAGCATGGTGTTTGTAAAAGTTAAAGAGGGAGATCCTTTGTCCATAATTTTATAAATTAAGGAATGATTTATATTTTAATTGTGGTCGAATTGAAATCGTAATTCGGTTGTAATTATTTACAGTCCATTGACGGATTCATTCGCCCATCTAAGTTGTAATTTGGATCTAAGTGGGCAGCCGGAGCCCATTGGAGGTGAGAGGGTAGTCGGGCTGCCGGTCACGTCGGTAGACAGTTAACCGACGGTTCAAACCGTCAGTTTATTTGTATGGGCTAGCTCGTTGAACCGAGTAACTTGGTTTACAATGATTTTGGATTGGATCATAACAATCAAATTATATATATATAGTCTTGTTTCCATTTTATTTTTCATTATTAAATCGTGTGCCTAGCTCCTTAGCTTGTAGTAATTTTTCCGGTTGACCCGAGTCGGATCCGACGTGGGCAGGTCTATGTATGTATCTAGGAGATAAGACAAAGGTTTAATGTGCAATAAACAAAGGCACCCTAAATTGCTGAAAGAGACCGCAAGCAAGCCTTCACATGATGAGTGCTTTGGCTGGTTTGCTGTGATTCAAGCTGTGGTGCTTATTAAATTTCTCAGAGAAAAGTTTTTTCTCAGTTTCCCTATTTTAGACTCAAGGACTTTAATGGTGCTCATTGAATGACAAGCTCTGTGGTGCCCTTCTGGTGTAGGGCACATTGGTACATGCCACTGCTCGATCTACATGGGTTCTACAGTCACAAAATTGTGCCTCTGCAGGATCCAGAGAGAAAGATAGATAGAGTTATAAGAGTGGAAATTGAGCTAATGCTATTCTTAGATCTTCGCCATTTATCGTGGTTATTTCTAACATTAGCAGTAGAATAAACTCAGTATTTTAGATTATGTAGGTAATGCTGCTTGGTATGTTACAATTGAGACAACAAGAAAGCTTGAGAAAGTTTGTGGCATATTGATCCTTCTATTGTATGAAAGCATGATCGCGGCAATTAGTCGATATCCCTGCAATTTCTACCATCCCTACAGCCTCATCGAGGAGCCAATTCTCGAGCATTGACAAAGGATGGAGTTGGTGAGCTCCACAAAGTGTGGCCTCTAAGGATGATTCATCCCACGCTACACTACTTGACTCCTCGAACGGGACTAATGTCCTAAATTTTTGATCAGACACAAGATCACAGCTCCCTTGATCAGCCTTAATGCTATGGCTCTTCAAATCTTGAATTGGCACGGGGTTGGTCTTCTTTTGGGATGGCCGTGTCCACCGTTCAAGAAGGCCCGAGATGTTCTCCATGCTCGAAGCATAAGTCGAGGAGCCACGGTTATTGGAGTTGGGGAGAACAGACACAAGAGAATTTCTAGTTTGATCACTGTCATAGCCTATTAAGACCGATGCACCGAGAACATTTCCCACCGAGTTCTTCTCAACCTTCTTCTTTAGGTGTGTGTTCCAGTAGTTCTTGATATCGTTGTCTGTTCTCTGAGGAAGGTAGGAAGCTATGGCTGCCCATCTGCAGTCCCAGATATCGCGAACAGATCAAATTCAACAAAACAGTAGGCATTTCAATGCAACACAAATGAAGTTAACAAAAAAAAAAAGGATTTTACTTGTTGCCGAGCATCGATTGAAGATGAATGATTAATCCTTCTTCATGAGGAGTGAAGTTTCCGCGCTTAATTCCCGGTCGGAGATAATTTGTCCATCTTAATCTGCAACTCTTGCTACACCTCATCAAACCTATAAACCAAGAACATAGACATACTTCCTTAGCAACAAGAACTAAACCAACTAAAACAAAAAAAGGTCTCATCATACCTGAAACTAAAGATTCGACTCACCGGTATTAGTAGGAACCGACCTCCAATTTCCAGGGCCATGCTTTTGGATGTAGGACACAAGAATGATGTCTTCTTCAGGAGTCCAAGGGCCTTTCTTGATGCCAACCTTGTCACAACACAAAGACCTTCCCATGGCTATCAAGCTTTCTATACAGTCCAATTGCTTCAAAGTGAGTGTAGAGTGTGTGTTTGTGTGTATATATACAGAGAGAGAGAGAGAGAGAGAGAGAGAGAGATTTGTGGAGAATCAAGGTATCATTTACCAGTATCATCTACCACTCTGACTCATTTACTCCTTTTTTTTTGTGTGTTTGTTTGTTCAAGCAAAGTCAGCTTGCAGTGTCACATGAATCAGCAAGGTGTAGCATTAAATAAAGAGAAGGCAATAGTTGATCTTGTTGATCTCCTCTTTATGGGTTGAGAGGACTTCTCAATTAATGCCTCAAGTTTATGAGGTCCTCCTTTTCCATGATGATGATCATCTACCTGAAGCTCTAGTCTGTATTTGTTCAAGAACAATCTTTGTCTAACCACTGTCTCTCAACTCTGTGCTGCAGTTGATTCAGCTGCAACATGAATCTCACAATTGAAATTCAGTCTATCGATGTGAAAAAGTTAAGAAAGATCTCGATCAGGGTTGAAATGATGGTAAACTAGGAAGAATGGGTATTCAAGATGAGATTTAATAGGGTCATGTGCTTCTAAAAGGACATCTTGGCAAGTAAGTGTGTATTTATTAATGAGCTTTGTTTGGGTCATTGTCTTGGCTTCTCTTGTTCTTGCCCTATCGCAATCAATGTGAAATCCTTATGGCTAACTTGTTGGGTGTGGATTTAACTTGAGTAAGTACATAGTTTGCCTACCTTCTCGTTCAGAAGGTTTCACTACAAATCCATTGCACGATGTGTATGGGAGGACTTGCAACTGAACTTAGGGGAAGTCGACTTCGTATGTTCAACATATTCGAGTTGGAATTCATGCAAAAATCATCGAGGAATTGTTGGAAACACAAACTAATTAAGAGGGTTTTATCGATCTTTAAGTGTTAGGTAACATAGTATTTGAAGCTTTGTTAGTGCAAAAGAGTGCCAACATCTAGTGTTTGATCGCGCAACCACTCTTGGCTCCATAAAGTATTAGTATGGATTGGTGACCAAAAAGTACTTGTTTGGGCTCCATCACCAAAACAATCTATCAATGCAATCGATCTCCTATTGATGTTTGTTTGACAATATATTTAATAGAGCTTAGTCAAGGTTGACCTAGTCAAGTGAGAAGTCTAGTCAGGTCAAGGTTGACTGGCAAGTGATGAGTAGTCTATAGAGTGACTGTAAGTGGTGAATAGTCTACCGAGTGACTAAGTGGTGAGTAGTCTACCGAGTTACTGTAACTGGTGAGTAGTCAACCAAGTGACTGCAAGTGGTGAATAGTCTACCGAGTTACTACAAGGGTGAGTGACTGTAAGTGGTGAGTAGTCTACCGAGTGACTGCAAGTGGTGAATAGTCTACCGAGTTACTGCAAGGGTGAGTAATATCGAGTGACTAGCAAGTCCAAGAAAGTCAAGGTGACCTGATGCTTGGTAAGAGGAAAACCCTAGGGGAGGTAACCCTAGGTAATGAGAAGTCTTAGAGGAGAGAACTCCAAGCAAAGTGAAAATCTTAGTAAGTGAAGCTAGGCCCTAGTAAGTAAAGCTAGGCCTAGTGAGTGAAGCTAGGCCCTAGTAAGTAAAATTAGGCCTAGTGAGTGAAGCTAGGTGGTGAAAGCCCTTGTGAGTAAAGTCAGGTAATGGAAAATCTTAGGAAGAAGTAACCCTAGGTAATGAGAAGTCTTTGAGGAGTGAACTCCAAGCATGTGTGACCGAATAGTTTCCGGTCAACCGCGTGTGGTCGACCGGACCAGCAAATTTTGGTAAACCTGAGTATAGTTTTACAAACTCTATTTTGCATTACTATTATTGCTGGTGTGCTAATTTAGTATTGTAGAAAAAGTCTTAGTGGATCAAGCGATAAGACACTGAGTAGATAAAGTTCAAATAGGTCTAGAGAACTCGATGTTTGGTGGATACATTGAGATAAGCTTCTGGAGAGAATGCAGAGAGGTCGTGTCCTAGTTAGGACAAACCCTAGGCACTGCTCCAACTGAAGTAACCAACAAAGGTTTCTAAGTTGAGATCAAGACAATCCTTACTATCTTAATCATACATACTATCTATTTGTATTGATCATCTTGTTTTGCAGGTTTATTACTATTGCATTTGCTAACTCTGTGTTGCAAATAAGCAAAACCCGAATTGACCGTTGGTTACTGATAAATGGGATCCATCAACTTAACCTGACAGCGTGGCACGGTACTGATCAAAGCTATGCAAAAAATTAGAAATACAGAGTTATCCATCAATGGATACATTTTATTAGTCGATCGATTCATATTTGGTAACCACAGAGATAAGTAAGGAAATGGAGTTCCATCAACTGATCATCAGGATCCGTCGACCGATAAAAATATAGAAAGACAGGCAGGCATATTCAGATCACAACAAACAACGAAAGGTGTTGGATTTAATCAATAGATAGAGAGATTGGTCGACCGAACTGATCCATCAACTGAACATTTTTTCAGTCGATTTAACGATGCCTATAAAAGAAGACCTCAAGCTCCGAGCCAAGCACAACTTTCATCTCTGATCCATTCTGCTCCTGCTATACTGTTCATGCAAGCGTAAATACGTCTACTCCTAGAAGATCTCCAACTACTGTGTTCAATCTTCTATTATTAGTGTTGTTGGTAACTTATTTTTATACTTGCACTTATTCTTTTGAGATAGTAGGGTTGTTACTATCATCATATCACACTTGTACGATTTGACTTATTCAAAAAAAAACTATATTAAACTTGTCCAATGAAAGCGATCGCGGGACTTGGAGTAGTAGTCATTGGATTGCGAAAAAATTAATTATATCTTTGAGTTTTGTTTTTTTTTTATTCTGCTGTAAACAGTACTCTGATTAAGTTTTTACTTTT
>JBAMIE010000036.1:1451095-1462516 GCA_037177295.1 Kaempferia parviflora | reverse complement strand
TCCCTCATGTAGGGGTCAAGAAGCATACCTCAAGATATGTAAATATGCAAGTTATTTTATTTTTCATGGGCTAAGTATCCGACCCGCCAGGTGGTCGTTAATTAAATCCGGGAAGGCCTTAGGATCTCCGGTAAGGTTGTATGGCAACCTTGCTCTAATGAGTTTGGGACTTGCAACCCCAGGCCATTAGGGAATGCGCATTCATGTTAGTGCTTAGCCAGGGCCCAAACAAGTTGTTTAAATATTTTCAAGTATTTTCAAGCATTAAATATTTATATATATATATATATCAGTTTTCTTTGTATGCAAAATGATGTTTATGATACTATGCTTGAACCAAGATATGTTCATGATACCATGTTATGAATGATGATATGCTTTATGTTTTCTCATCATGATGCAATTGATAATATGATTGATTCCATATTGAGCATCTCATGTAATTTATATGTATGGTTTTGTGAGTAGGAAAGAAGCTTACTAAACGTTTTGCTTATAGTTTATATTTCCTTATGCTGTAGGAAATCAAAGCTAAGGGAAGCAGCAGGAGGACTGAGAAGTGATGTGTGTGGTGGTACCGTAGAGAGAAGAATGAGAATCTGCTAACACTATGCACAAGAATAAATGTTATTTCTTTTTCCTAGGAATTGAAACCTTAGGACAGCTATTTTGGTTTATCAGCTTAGTGTTTCTATTTCATGAACATATCATTCAATTGATTATATGTTTCAAAAATTCTAGTAATATGTTAAGAATGTTAGAAATGTTTCATGCTACCATTTAGTCCTCATATGATTTATGTGCTCTAACTTGCTAGTGAATGGTTAGAATTATCAATAATGCTCTTTTGATATGTTATTAAAAGGTTCTTTAGCTTAGTTGTAAATTATATGCTTGTATTGGATGGTTGACATAAGAAAAAGGGCTGAAACTGGGAAATTCCAGGCGTATCAGGCGCCTAATACACCGATCAGGCGCCTGCACCAGGCGCCTGCACCAGGCGCCTGATCGCCCACCAGGCGCCTGCTCCCAATTTCCGAAACCCACAGAAAGATTGGGCGACTAATCAGGCTCCTGATCTGCAGACCAGGTGCCTGCCCATTCAGACCAGGCGCCTGCTATGCTGGGTAAATGGGAAAAAGCTCGTTTGGTTTATAAATTTAGTACTAGGTTATTACCAGTTTGCTTAAACATGATTAGGATCATTTATGAGCATGATAGAATTAATTGTTGTTGTTGTTTAGTTATTCCGCAAAATTTTATATGCAAAATTTCATGTATGCCTATATGTATAAGTGTAAGATAACTAACGCCGCCCTGGGTAGCAGATAAGGGCGGGCGTTACAGGTTGGTATCACCTTTTTATTGTAACGGCCCGGCCCCTTTGGCCCCTTGGGCGGCCCAACTGGCGCCCCTTGATCCCTTTGGGCGGCCTCACTGGCGGCCCAACTGGTGACCCTTGGCCGGCCCCGTTACTCACAAAGTCTTCCCACCCCTGGCCAGTGGATTTTTGTCTTCCCCAGGATTCGAACTCTAGACCTCCCGGATAAGTACTAGAGTTTATGAATCCTGGTAGCCAAGTGAGAGGGAGCCTGAAGTCATATGAAGGTGGCAGAGAAAGTCATGTCTGGGTTATTGTGCTGTCTCTTTTTGAAGAGTATCTAACTGTCATGGAGTTGTCTAGTGATAAAATTCAGGTAATTGGATATGATAAATTATATTCTGTTAAAAATTACCAAGTTAACAATATCTGATTATAAGTTATTATATGGGAAAAATGAACAAAAAGTTACCATTTTGTACAATTTTCTCAAAACGGACTCATTTACATTTGTGGTTCATGACATCAAAATTTTTGCTCTGTGTAACCCTTATTAACTTTTCACTGAAAATTATTCAATTCCTTTTTTGTACAGACTGATGTCATAGAACAACTCCGGCTTCAACACAAGAAGGATCTTCTCCAGTTGGTAGACATAGTACTGCTCACCAGTTTTGAATCACATTGCTGCTTCTGAAGTACTATAAAAGTCTTAATATTTGCAATGGCAATATCTGCCGCTTGAAGGGTGTGAAAAATAAAAACAACTTAATACTTCACAAGCTTATCCCAACTCTGCTCTCTACCATGATCTGCTAATTCGTTTCTCTGCTCTTAATCATCCAAGTTACTCAGAGGTCTAGTATAAGTCTTAAGTAATATGAGTTGCTCTATTTGAGAGGACATTCTTTTTTACCGTGCTTGACAGATTTAGTTGTTGCAGTTGGCACTTAAAGCCAGCCAACTTCGTGAGCAAAACTAAACTTAGTGAGTTACGGACAACCATCACGAGAAATCTTTCTGAACTGGAAATGTTTACCGGATAAGGAGAACGCCTTTCAACAACCCCTAGGAGGAAGATGACTATTAATGAAGGGATAGAAGATCTTGTCAGTGCTCCATTAGCTGTGGAGGATGCACTTATAGCACTCTTTGATCATTCTGCCTACACTCAAAAGAAGGGTTCTCGAGACATATGTACGTAGAGTATACCAGGTAAAACTTCATATGCGTGAATGACAGAAGACACTTGGTCATTTTTCTGACTGGAGACTTCTTTTGCAGCCCTATATCATCAAGAACAGTATCCGGATGCAATGGCACCATTCTGATAGTATACATATAAGAGATGTGGGGCGAGGGTTATCATTAAATCTCTTCATAGGAGATAACCATCGCCCCACATCTCCCAGTGTTTCACCTTAGCTTGTTGTACATTTGAAAGGAAAATAAATTCAGTGAATAGTATATATGATCTTGTACAATCATTATAATCCATAGTCTATGTATTCTACTTGCACATGCATGGGTTCCATGAATGCATTTAGTTAGACATCCAGTCATTATGGTTCGACTTGATTTGTGTTGCAAAATACATTTTGATCTCGTAGTATTGATGCATTCAATACCATTGAGAATTCATGTAGGTTCGAAAGGTGAGCTTCTTGTTCCATTTTTTTTTCTTTCCGTGGCTTGATGTGCAACCTTTTGGCAGGACGAACTACGAAGCAGAATTGTATCTGAAGTTAAACAATCCGTTGTACTTAATGAAGATGACTCCGAGAAAATGAAGCTAAGAGACCTCTCTGATGCTATTTATCAAGAGCATGGGTAAACATATAGATGCCAGTAATTCTGGTTTATTGTTTATCTACCGTTGGCACACTATTATACAAATGTGTGATAATTAGTTTGAATTTTGGGACAAATTTATGCAGAAGCAAAATTATGGGGCAAATTTCAGACGAGGTTTGGAAGATCATCCGAGAATTATATCACGGGTATGGTGGAGGCTGTATATGATAGAATAGTCAACCCAAATGAAAAGAAATAGCATACCTCTTCTCACCACAAAGAACCACAGTGATGGAAAAAAGGGTCATGATTCTCTTGTAACACCCTTAACAAGTGAGATTAATGTATCTGATACAAATGAACAGATGGAAGCACAACCAGGTTTTGATTCAACTGATGGGCTAGGCAGTAAAGTAAAATCTGAAGCAGTGCCCCAAGGCAAGCAACCCCAACTGTCAATTAAAGAGCCCAATCAGGCGGAACAAGTTGATAGTCTAACACCTGGCTTCGGTCCAGTAGCTAAGTCTCCCATCTATCAAATTGTTGTCGCCGATGAGGACCCTGACGTTCCTCCCGGTTTTGGGTAAATCTTCTTCAGCTAGTTCAATGGTTGTTTTGATGAATTTTAGCATAAAAAAGGATGTTATGATGTATACATTCTTGACTGTTATTATTTGAGATAAACCAGTCTCAAAGCTGCAGTTGTATATAACTTGGATAAATTTAGTGTTTGTGTTGTTACTATTTGCCGTAACATATATGTATTATAGTAGTCTCCAGATGGAAGGGGAGGATTGGTGCAACAATAAAATTGTTGCAATGTGATTTTGAAATCACAGGTTCGAGTTGCGAAAACAGCCTCTTGTAAAATGCAAGGTAAGATTGTGTATAATAGACCCAATTAATGTGATCCAATTCTTTCCTAAAATTCTGCACTGATGAGAATTTCATGCATAGGATTTTTTTTTTTTTTAAGTAATCTCCAGATGCACATTTTACCTGTCTTGTCTTGTGAATGATAATTACAAGCTCATTTGGCTCTGAGTGCCTTCTTCTCATTGAGTCTATTGGCAGCAACTAGTAAATGAAGTCAAGTTCAACTGTTTGGAGTAGAAGAGGATTGTGAATTGCAACTATGCTGTAAACTTTGCAGCACCCATCTCCTCATGACAGAAAGACTTTAGTTAGATGAGGTATGAAGATTATCCTATCTCATGTCAAGAAGTTGCTGATAGACATCTTAAGCTTATCTGCCATATACAGTAGTCATTGATGCCTTCCTTATCCATCACATTTTCCTCACATGGAAGTCAAGTTTTCTCTCTAGGCGTTTGCAATTGCACACCAGCAACGACTAAAGCCAAATTGTCGTTCCATGTAAGCAAGTATCATGAAGGCTAATCTATAGTCCCCTCGGGGCGGTGCGATGGTTAAGGCATGAGAGCTTGCCACATGAAGGATAATCTATAGTATAATCCATCTCCATAGGAGAAGTCAGCAACTCATATGGCTCATTATTCCAGTACAATTGTTACTACTGTTACGCCCCGTATGAGCTAGGTTTGCCACAATGTTAGCTTCATTCTCCGCGCATGAAGAGTAAAATATGTAGAAAAACTAAGATACATGCATACCAACCGCTTGCTATGACGTATGACGCTAGTGGTCAATGATCGCAGACCTTGAACCAACAGCTTTCGGATTGTGAACCAAGTAAAAAAACAAACGTATCTCTGTGCTTGTGTTTCCTTTTTCCATTGCTTATCTCTTGAACAAAAAAGTTAAAAAGTGACACGCGCTATTTACCTCCCCCCCAAAGACTATCATAGTTAGCCAGAGACTTTTTTTTACCAAAGATCTAAAGAAGTCTCCCTCTAACAATCTCTGGGAGAATGTGTCGGTAAGGACTTCTGAGGTGCCAGTGGGTACATCTAAGGTAACACGGTTGAAGCGTTGAATGCATTCCCTCAAAGTTTCTTTGCTGGTGTTTTGCATCATCTCAAAAAGATTAAGAGATTTTATGATATCTTTTACTGCTAGCAAAGTGATATATAGAAAAGCAATGCTAAGATCTTCAGAAGAGCTACTAGAATCAGATAAACAACCTTTGCGTTGATCCGGACAAAGTTTCTAAGAAGACTCTGCACTTTACGCCATTAGTGTATTGATGCAATAGGGAAGCATTCTCAAACTGGCACAAATGATCCTCTAGATCTAAAGATCCATTATATTCTTCAAGTTAAGGGGTTGGAAGTGTCTCAACAATTCCTCAGCTAGGATATTTGGGAAGAAAGGAGTGTCTTGAGTACTTTTTCTTTCAGCCAATATAGTGGCTTTCCCTCTATTAGGGTACATTTGAGGCATTCCCCAGACCTTTGATTCTCGAGATTGCTCCTCTTGTTGTACATATATTCCATCAAGTACTTCAATAGGGGCTGAGGGCACTTCGGTAGGGGTGGGAGGTGCTCAGGCAAGGACTAGAGGTACTCTAGAAGGGGTTGGAGGTATTCCGGCAGGGGTCAGAGTTAATAGAGCATGTCACTACATTATCTCCTCGACAGTAGTGGTGACGAGTTAGTTCAAATCCTCTGTCATCATGGTGATAGTTTCTAGATTGAGCATACAACAACAACAACTAAGCTTTATCCCGCTAAGTGGGGTCGACTATATGGATCCTTTTACGCCATTGAGTTATATCTCATACTATATCATTATTTATACTTAAATAAATTTTATCTTATTTTATTGTTGCTAACCAAGTCTTTTTTGGTCTTCCTCTTCCCCGTTTGATATGTATGTTTAGCATAGTTTTACATCGTCTAACTAAAGTATTTATTGGTTGTCTAAGTATATGCCCATACCATCTTAAATGTGTCTCTCGAAGTTTTTTCTCAATAGATGCAACTCCAACTTTCTCTCTTAATGCTCTATTTTCTTATTCTGTCCATCCTCATATGTCCACACATTCACCTTAACATCCTCATATCTGCAACTCTCACTTCTGCTCATGTGTTTGTGTCAAGGCTCAACATTCAGCTCCATATGACATAGCAGTCTAACTGCAATTTTGTAGAACTTTCCTTTAAGTTTTAAAGGTACTTTACAATCAAATAAAACATTCGACGCTCTCCTCCATTTCGACTATCCTGCTTGTATTCTATGTTCACATCTCTCTCAAGCCCTTCGTTGTTTTGCAAAATAATCCTAAATATTTAAAGCTCTCAGTTTTGAACAATTCGTTATCTCCTATTTTTAACAATTGTCTCATTACGTCTAATATTGCTAAACTTAAATTTCATATATTCTATCATTATTCTACTAAGCCTATAGCATTTCCCTTCTGTAGGTCCCTGGCGGGCGGCAAGAGGGGAGTGAATTGCCTGCGTAAATCAAAAGATATCTTTCTCAACCTAATAGGCTTTAATTAAACACACTTAAACAGAAATAGAATGCAAATAAATAAAGGAATAATATGAGACACAAAAGGTTTACTTAGTTCGCAATCAGAGGATTGCTACTCCAAGGAAAATGCAGTTCGACTAGATGAAACTCCTTCTCGAACGAAACATCAGAGGCGGAAAAGCCTCGTACAACGAAATGAAGCTCATAAACAAAGAAGCTCAAAATATAAGATCGTACAGAGTGTGTTGTGTATTAAACAAGTTAAACAAGTACTCGAACCCGTTTGGGCGCTCAGACTGTGCTGACGTGGACAGATTACATGACGTCGCTTGACTGGCGCCCGAATCAGTCAACTTTCCATTGACTAGTCTGGTTCCATCCGACTTGCTCCCGAAGATTATGTTTCGTTTGGGTGATCTTGGATATTCCGGCTCACCCGAACCCATCTTCCGTCCTTCTCAAGCGGGCTTCCTCCCCGGTTTCTCGTCCCTCGGATCGTCGTGTGCGTCCTTCTCGCTCTACCTGTGTACTCTTCCGCATCCTCTCATCCATCGAAAGCGTCGAGCCCGTCAACTAATCTCCTATGCCTTCTTTCTCGTTCACTGCGTCTTCCACTCAACTTCTTGTGTTTTTAAGCTCCAACACACTTAGACACAAAGTTAGAAAATAACAGAATCTAACCTAACTTGGTTGATCACATCAAAACCAACCTGGGACACCAACAATCTCCCCCTTTTTGATGTGCGCAACCCAATTTAAGAATAGGGTTAAACATGACTTAACAAATTAAAAAAACAAGTCCAATTAAAATTTGCAAATAATGGTTCAAAAAAATACAACCCCTAGACTTAACATAGTCTTCCCTTTTGATCACATAAAAAAAATAGAGGCATTAAAATTGAAAAGATACTTAACCAAGTCTCTAAGGGTTAAGCAGGGTAGTGAAAAACTAAGGAAATAATTTGATAATTTATTTTCAAAAATTTGAATTTATATAATTCTAAACCCCAAATTCAAAAAATTAATTCTAAAATTTGTTTTAAATTGTGATTTTTTTTAAAAAAAAAATCATTGATAACCAAGATTATCCAAATCTATAAAATATTTTTATGAAAATAAAGATTTTATATGATAGAGAAATAAGTAATTTTTAAAAAAATATATTTCTTGCTTAAATAATTAAGAAAAATATTTTCAAGGTTAGAAAGTCCTGAAAAAAATTTTCTAACTGTAGAGTATAGAAAATCCAAGTGCAGAAAATTTTAGGGTGTGTTTGGTTTGATACATTTTCTTTTTTATTTTTTTAAAAAATATATTTTTTTCATTTCTTAAAGAATGACAATTAGACATTCTCTATTTTTCCAAAAAATACTATTTCTTTTTCTAGAAAATAAATGTGAAAATGTAAACCAAATATAATTTTTTAGAAAATACATATTTTTTAGAAAATGAAAATAAAAAAAACACGCAAACCAAACGCACTCTTAAGTTCTCAAAAATTCAATTTTTGAATATTTTTAATAATAAAAATTGTTATTTCAATAAAAAAAATTCGTAGAAAAGTTATTTTTTGAAGAAAAATCTCAAAAAAAGTTTCTGAAAATTCATACTTCTGTTTTTTAGTCAAAATAAAAAACTTTGAATAGAGATTAAACAAAAAGTTTGTGAAAATAATAAAAATAACCATTTTGAAATAAAAAATTGTAGAACATTCATTTTTGCCCCCAATTTTTTTTTAAAAAAAAATTGTCCTAAGAGAAATTTTATTAATAAAAGAATTTAAAATTTTTCAATAGAATATTTAATATATTTTGCAATTAAATTCTCATTATTTAGAAAATTAAGCTAAGATTTCTTTTAGAACTCAATATAGGTTCCCACGTAACGTTCAAGTTCTTGTGCTTTGATCTAGTTGGTCTTTTACCCTTGTCTTTGTCCTTCTTGAATTTTGGGCAGTCATCTTTGATGTGCTCTTCCTCTTGACAGTTGTAGCATTTGTCCTTCCTCCTTAATTTGTGTATCCTTCTTTCCTTGCGACTTGTGAAACTTGTTAGACATAAGGAAATTACTAAAGTTTCTTACCATTAGGGCTGCTTCAAATTCGTCGACTGAGAAGTCAGACTTGGATTCATCCTTGTTCATGTCTTTCAAAGTCATGTTCTGATTCGACTCCCTATTTAGATTTGCATATCTAGATTCATGAATCTCAAAAGTAGAAAAAAACTTTTCTAGGTTTCTTACATCGAAGTCCCTAGAGATGTAGTAAACATCTACTAAAGTCGATCATACTTGCGTTCTAGAGAAAGCATTAAGTGCATACATGATCGAATCTCGTTACTTACCTTTTCTTCAAGATTCGTTAACTCCGTAATCAGCTCTTTCAGCTTGATGTGTAACTGCGCGACTGTTTAGCCTTCTTTCAATCGGAGATTGGTTATCTGGTTACGGAGTAAGTCTCGCGAACTTGGCTTCAGAGGTCCCTTTGTGAAGCTTTAGGAATTTTTCCCAGATCTCTTTCGTAGAAGTATAGGGTCCGATTCGACTTACGTCTTAAGGTGGTAGAGCGCTAAGCAGATGGAATTCTGCTTTCCCGTTGGCTATGAACTCTGCTTCTTCTTTCTTGGTCTAGTTTTCTCCTTTCTTCATTTCACCATTGTTGTCGATAGGTGTTACAAAACTATTTTCCAAAATTAAAAAAAAAATGAAATCAGTTTTAAAGTATACCTCCATCTTCTTCTTCCATTGTAAGAATTCTCCTTCGAACTTGAGCGGATAGATGCTTTCTCCGGCTAATGTCTTGTGTGCTTTGTTTGGCGGTTAGTTCTCCTTAAATGAACTTGGCTCTGATACCACTTGTAGGTCCCTAGCGGCCGACAAGAGGGGGGTGAATTGCCTGTGTAAATCAAAATATATCTTTCTTAAACTAATATGTTTTAATTAAACACACTTAAACAGAAATAGAATGCAAATAAATCATTACAGTATAATGAATTAGCAAACAAACCTTATTAACATGTTCTTAGAGTCCCCGAACAGTGTGCTTACATTCTATCTCATCTCCTCGACTACTCCATCCCCACGTTGGCTACTATATCCTTGAAGGTATCTTCCTCACCTGCACCATTTACACCATGAGTCTACAAACTCAGCAAGCACATTCCAATTTTAGGTATATAAAATGCATGTCAAAACAATAACGGTGACTAGTAAGCGTAGATCACGAAAGCATTTACCTATTAGTGGAAAAGAACAACATAAAAGAAGAACTTATGCATAGTCTTGTAATGGATTAGCATGACACACATGTGGTAACCATCATTAGAGCACATTCCATTTGGTTCATATTATGAATTATAGTAGTACAGTCTAGGCTAACTTATAATCTTATAGCCAAAGCTAACATTCAATGCATTATCGTTCATATTTGGAAGAGTCCTCCCTTGAGCTCATCCCAAGGCACCCATTCCGTACCGGCACCACACATGCACATATTCATCCAGTTATCTATACAGCAAGAACATGACTTATTCATTTCATATTTACCTGAAGAACATTGCTCCATTCATATTATTACCATGCCTATCATAAGAAGTAAAGGTCCCATAATACTATTACCATACCTATCATAAGAAGAAAGGTCACATAATACTATACTCATGCGGATCTGTAGGAAATAAAGCAGGGCTCACTTAATACTATGGTAATGAAATTATGGAGAAAACAAAGCAAGGATTAATTAATACCATGGCCATGCAAACTCTGAAAGGAAAAAAAAAATCCCATTGAACTCGAATCACAACACAAGTCATACTCAAACCATCAAAACCCATCTAGAATTCCGCAAACCATAAGTAGGAGCAAGGACACATTCGAACGCCATCCTACTAATCCATCATCCATTTAGAACCTAAAAAAATCAAGAGGCAAAGCAAAACATCATCAATCACAGCCTCAATTACTATATATTATTCAATATTTTGGGAAACAATTCACATATCAACTTGCTAAAAGCTAAATGGAACTCGAAAACCAATCGTACGAAGCAAGTCCATCATAAAAAAATGATCCTCCATCTCCAATCTGTATTCACAATCCGTGGGTACCATGAAAACCAACAGCAACAACCGAAACAAACGCACTTCACCCAAAATCTACCCACGTTCCAAAGCCCCCTTGAGGAAACGTACACCACATGGAAATCACTACCAACATATAACATTTTAGTCCAGAACTCTAATCATCAGGAAGAAGCCAGGCAATACAAACTCAATCACAAACCCTCACACTGTTGCTAAGAGAAAAATCATAAAAAAAAACACAGCACGAGGCAAGGATATGCACGAAATTTTGATTTGCATCCCATTCATTTTACCCTTACATTCCAAATCCATACCATCATAAGGGAAGATACTTGCCTTTCCTTGCCGTCGGGAGCTCTCCTACCGCCGAAATCACGCCTAGTAATCCCCTTCATCCCAACGCCGATCATCCCCTCTCCTCTGAACCCTTTCTTTTCCCCTTTTTATTCCCCTTCTAATTGGGCTCTCATTGTACTTGGGCCCTCCTTATTGAAATAAGACCTTACCTCTCAATTGGCCCATGAGACTTGGTCTCTTCATTTAAGTTAGGGTTCTTCCATATATAAGGATGATTATAAACTTTATATTAAACTCCTTGTGTAGGTATTTTTTTTTTCATTTCAATATCATGTTAAATAATTTTGTAAGTCATTCAATACCTTGTTTCCCTAGACACTTACATACATCTATCAGAATATCATCTGGTCCAATAGTTTTTCCATTGTACATCCAATTTAAAACTTGTTCTACTTCATAAATTTGAATTCTACGATAAAAATTTAAATTTATATATTCATTTGACCTACTTAAATTATTTAAGTTAAG
>JBAMIE010000036.1:1413620-1424480 GCA_037177295.1 Kaempferia parviflora | reverse complement strand
GCCGTGTGTGATCCACACGGCCGTGTGACCTCAAACAGAGAGTCACATGACACGGCCGTGTATGCTCCACACGACCGTGTAGTCGTCCGTGCGCGCCTTATGACAAAGAATATGAAAGCTACCCAAATCTATCCAGCCTGCAGACCGAAACTAAAACGAGCATAACTTCTTGCTCGGTTGGAGATTTTGAGTCTATGACTACAAAAAATGAAGCCAACTTCAAGCCCTAAAATATGGTGCAAGTTTCACAATATTTTCAAATTGTCACATGACGGGGCCGTGTGATTTATCCACGGCCACGCGAAATCTAGGCTACAGCGCGGACTGATTAGTAAAATGACCATAACTTTGTGATCGGTTAGAATTTTGGAATGATTCAAATTGGAGAATTTAAAGGACTTAAATATATAAAACTTTCATTAAAATGAGACTAACATGAGAGGTCCTTGTGAGGGTCACACGTCCGTGTGAAATTCTGCACAAAACAGGGCAGATCTATAAAAGGAGTTTCTTCCCTCATTTTTGGTATCTTTGGCTTAGGGCTTTGCCCTTTGCCTTGAGTGACTACAAAGTGTTCCAAAGGAGGTCAGAGGCTCTGGAAGGTGGTTCTTGCATGAGATCGGAGAGAAGACGATGACTCTTGGAGATCTTAAAGGAAGGAGGCTTGGAAGATAAGTTTTGATCATTTTCTCTCTCTCCTTAGTTTTCTCTTATGAGTTTCGAGTAGACCTCTGTAGTTTTGTGTGTGGATGTAATTGTAGAGGATGAATTGATTGTAATCCTTGATATTGATTGTAATCCCTCCTTAGTGAAGACTTTTATGGTTTGGTTATGTGTGGATCTTGTAATCCTTGAATATGGCATGTTAAGTGTTTGATTTAATGTGTTCTTGATTTAAATCTGAGTTTGGATGGAATTGAAATGTAAATCTCTCTTTGATGATTAATCTAGATCTAGATCTATTGTATAAGTCTCTTTCTTATGTGATGAATGTAATTGTACAATAGGATTGTTGATTGAATATGGGCTAATATACAAAATCCTTGCATGATATGTGCTTTGTCTTTGAGTTGGATTAGTAATCCGTGGACACGTGACATCTGAAGGGGTTTTGTGATAGGAGGACATCTCTTCTCACAGTTGTCCACAGAAGAAACCCCGATGAGGAGATCAAATCATGTAAGGTTTCCTTTATGCTTAACATTCTATCTTAACCAATGTTAGGAAGAGTTTGTGTTAATTTAGAGACTGTATGACCGGGGAGCCCTAGTGACAGGGGTAATCCTTTAACAGAACTTTCTAAGTTAGTCTCCCTTCTTGCTACCATTAGGATCTAAGGTAGAACATCTAATACTCCTTTAAGAGTGTTGGAATACATGTAGGATTCCTACAATTCTAAGGTTAGAGAGTTGGAACTTGACCATAAATCTTGTATATCAATCATCCGAAACAATGAATTTCATACACAAGACACATCTCTTACCTTGAACTACTACCGTTGTTCTTTTATCTATTTTGTTATAACTTGTAGTTAAACATCTTATCACATTCTTACGATCAATCTACCTATTCTACAAGAGTAGACTCTCTAGTGCTTAAAATCACACTTCCCTATGGATATGATAATCTTTTATATTACTTCGATATTCCCATACATTTGTGGGGACATCACTACCCTCGAATGTAACTCGAGCTTTCTTTAGATTTTATAATGTATAAGTTAAAAAGAAAGAATTAGTCTACAAAATGATTATGGAGAAGGACAGAGAAGGACAACAACACACGATGATCGAGGAAGAACTTGGAGAAGCTGCTTTTAACCTAGGTTGACCTTTTGATCTTCTCATTGGCTTGAGAAGATCATAGTAAATGGGGCCATAACCATATCACATTTACTTTGGCATATATGTTGATGTGTGTTATGTTATACCATAATTGTATGCAATGCATGTGTAGTTTTATCATAATTAGGTCCTTTTAATATGTCTACCAAAGTTTGGTACTCACTACTACCTCGATCATTTATAGTCATGTTTGCTAAAGCGAAGTGACTCATTTTATTTTGGTAGAGTGCGATAGGACAATTGTGTTATCTGACTATTAAACTTTGGGAGTGACCTAATTAGGTTACCACAATTAGATTGAGAACTTGGAAGCATATCCCATATGATGTAATTCAAATTATACTAGTCTTGGGTGATTAGCCAAAGCTAACTCAAGATGAGTCATAATATGGATTTCATAAGATGGGAAGATGGGAAAATGAACAAATAGTCTTGTTCACCTTACTATACAAGAATTACATTTGATGTAATTGATATAAGTTGCTTACCTAATTATACTAGTCTTGGGTGATTATCCAAAGCTAACTCAAGATGATGTATAATATGGGCAAACGAACAAAATGTCTTATTCACATAGCTATCCAAGAGTTATATATGATGTAATTGGTAACGTTGCCTACCTAAGTTATACTAGTCTTGGGCGATTTGCCAAAGCTAACTCAAGATGAGGTATAATATGTATTTTGTCCCACTTGAATGTAATTACTTTTAGGTATGGAACTAGTAATGTGGGTAAACTATGATTACCCACATCCATGACTAGCTTCTACCAAGCTTTACAATTCAGTGGGAGAATCATTTAATTAAAGGCCGAATTAAGTGATTTAGATATGATACATTTTCTGCATTTCATATTATATTATAGATCACCATGTTGTGAAATATGTCAAATACACTCTCACTGTGATCTGTCATTGATAAGGGCAAGCTCAATGGAGCTAATTTCCAAAACTAGTAGAGAAACTTAAGGATTGTCCTTAAACAGGAAAGAAAACTATATATCCTAGAGTAACCCATTCCTAAAGCACTCACCCCTAATGTTACTCGTCCTAACAAGGATGCTTATAAGAAGCATCAAGATGATGCATTAGATGTGTCATGCCTTATTCTTGCCACCATGAACTCTGAGCTTTAGAAGTAACATGAGAACAAGGATACTCATGATATGGTTGAACATAATAGACAACTATATTAAGGGCAAGCATGACACGAGAATTTTGAGATATCTAAGGCAAACAACATCCCAGAGTTAAGGGTAAGATCCAACCCAAAGGAAAATCCAAATCATATGCATTAAAACCTAAAGGTGGGGTGACCAAAGAAGGAACTTTCTTCTTTTGTGGTGAGACTGGACACTAGAAGAGGAACTGCAAGTTATATCTAGAGGAAGTAAAAGGAAGAAAAGTAAGACTTCAACCTCAGGTATATATGTTATAGAAGTCAATCTATTTACTTTTTCTTCGTGGGTTTTAGATACCAACTATGCATCTCACATCTGTACAAATGTGCAGGGCCTTAGAAATAGTAGACCGTTGACAAAGGGTAAAATAGACAATGACACAAGAGTTGCTGCTATAGGTGGAGGAACATATTCCTTATCTTTGCCTACTGGACTTATTTTAAAACTAGAGTGCTATTATGTGCATGCTTTATCAAAGAATATTATCTCTATTTCTTGTTTAGACAAGAGAGGATCATTCATTTATAATAAAGGACAAATGTAGTTCTATTTATTTAAATGAAATGTTCGATTGTAGTGCACCTCTTATGAATAGACTCTATGTTTTAGATTTTAAAAACTCAATCTATAACATAAATACAAAATGATTTAAATCTAATGATTTAGACCAAATATATCTCTAGCATTGTGACTTAGGCCACATAAATAAAAATCGCATATCACAAAGTCCATAAGGAAGGACTTTTGGACTCATTTGATTTTGAATCATATGAAGTATGCGAATCTTGTCTTCAAGACAAGATGACAAAGACTTCTTTTAGTAGACACAGCGAAATAGCCAATGATTCATTAGGACCAATACATACTGATGTTTATGGCTCTTTCAATATAGCAGCTAGAGGAGGCTATTAGTATTTCATTATATTTACTGATGATTTTAGTAGGTACAACTATTTGTATCTAATGAAACATAAGTCAAAATCCTTTAAAAAGTTCAAAGAATTCAAGAATAAAGTATAAAACTAACTTGGTAAGCATATTAAGATGCTTCTATCATATCGAGGTGAGGAATACCTTAGCCAAGAATTTTCTGACCATCTCATTAAGTTTGGGATTATATCTCAATTCACTCCACTTGGAACACCATAGTGGAATGGTGTGTCAGAGAGGAGAAATTATACCTTATTAGATATGGAACTGTTAATGATGAGTCATACAAATCATTTTACTTCCTTCTGGGGACATGCTCTAGAGACGACTACTTTCACATTTAACTGCGTTCCATCTAAAGTCATCAAAAAAACACCATATACGATATGGATTAGGAAGAGTCCCAAGATGTCTTTTATAAAAATTTGGGGTTGTGAGACTTATGTTCAACGTCAAGTCTCAGAGAAACTATGACCCAAATCTGATAAGTGTTATTTTGTAGGATATCCCAATGAAATGAAGGGATATTACTTTTATAGTCTCACACAAGGCAAAGTGTTTGTTACCGGAAATTGTATTTTTCTAGAAAGATAATTTATTTCTAGAAAAACTAGTGGGATTAAAGTCGATCTTGAAAAAGTTTGAGATGCACAATTTAGCACTAAGGCATTGATGGAAATTGAATAGTCACCATAAAGTGTTGTAGATTATGGATCTATTACACTGCAAGAAGTTATGGAACAATAACTTTTTCAAATTGAACAAGCTCTACGCAGATCTGATAGGATCCGACGTCAACCTAAGAGATAATCTTTTCTCTAGTCTGACTACGGTGATATAGTGCTTGTTGGTCTCAACAAGCCTATATCCTATCAGGAAGCTGTGATTGGCCCAGACTCTGAGAAATAACTAGAGGTCACGAGGTCCGAAATCGAATCCATGTATACTAACCAAGTTTGGACTTTAGTTGATCCACCTGAAGGGATCAAACCCATTGGGTGTAAGTGGATCTTTAAGAGAAAGATAGACATGAATGGTAATATGCATACCTACAAAGGGTAATTGGTTGCTAAAGGATTCAAGCAGATACATGGTTAGACTATAATGAAACCTTTTCTCTAATTGCATGCTTAAGTCTATTCGGATCATGCTTGCTATTGTAGCTTACCATGATTATGAGATCTGGCAGAACATGTCAAAACCACATTCCTGAATGGAAATCTACTCAAGGATGTATACATGACACAACCTAAGATTTTTGTGGATCCAAAGGATGCTACTAAGGTATGTAAGCTATAACAGTCCATTTATGGTTTAAAGCAAGCTTCCAGAAGCTAGATTTCTCAATTCGATGATGCAATCAAATCGTTTGATTTTATTAAGAATAAGATGAACCTTGTGTCTATAAAAGGGTTAGTGGGAGCACGTCACCTTTCTTATCTTGTATGTGGATGAAATAGTTCTTATTGGAAGTGATATCCCTACACTATAGTCTGTGAAGACTTAGCTTAGAATTATTTTTTAATGAAATACTTAGGTAAAGCAACTTACATTTTAGCCATCAAAATTTATATAGATAGATATCGCAGATTGCTTGGCCTAAGTCAATGTACATATATTAACAAGGCGCTTAATCATTTTTACTGCCGATGTCACTTGGTGTGCACCTTTCAAAGACTAAATGCCCCCTCTTCTAAGGTAGAAAAGAGACTGCATGGATTAGATTACATATGCCTTTGATATATGATCTATCATGCAAACCATTTTGTGTACTCACCGTAATGTCTCGTATGCGTTAAGTATGACGAGTAGATACCAATCAGATCCAGGTGAAGGTCACTGGATAGCAGTCAAAAATTTTCTTAAGTACTAGAGAAGAATAAAATATTATATCTTGGTATTTAGAGATGATGAGAAGCTCACTGTAAAGGGTTACAGCGATGCGAGAATGAGGAAGCCCTGGTGAGCTGATTCGGTGCTAACCAGGAAAGTCTAAACAGGTCGAGAGAACCCGTTGTTTAACCTTTATGGTTGAGGTAAACAACTAGAGTGGAGCGACGAGGAGGTTGTCTCCCTGAGAGGTACAACCCTAGGTAGCCGATCCAACTGAAAAACCCGAAAAGGTTTCCAAGTTGAAAGTCAGACATGTTCTACTATCTTATATTACAAATGCATACATTATATTGTGTTAACTCTGAGGTGCAGGTATGCTATATATTATGAGATACACCCACAAGTGTATGAGAATATCAAAGTAATATAAAAGATTATCGTATCCACAGAGCTTTAGATTCTAAGCACTAGTAAGTGTGCTCACATAGAGTAGCTAGATTAAACGTTGAGTTGTGACAAAAGTTAGTGAAACAAGGGAAAACCAAGAAGTAAGAAAACTAAGGAAAGACCAAGTTCTAAAGATGTGTCTTGAGTATGAGTTTCATTATGTTGGATGATTGATACAAGATTATTAGTTAATCCCTAATTTCCATTCTTAAATTCGTAGGGATCCTACATGTATACCTAACATCTCCAAACGGAGCGTTAGTTAATTCCTACATAGGTCCCTAATGATAGTAAGAAGGGAGGCTAATTTAGAGAGTCCGGTTAAAGGATTACCTTTGTCACTAGGGCTCCCCAGTTATACTTCTCTATATTAATATAAACTCTTCCTAACATTGAGTTAAGAAAGTGATGTGCGTAGATTGTACTCATTATTATGCATCATAATTGTATATCACTTCGATATTCTTGTATATGATTTGCGCCATTTCACTTCCTTTTATATTGTTTTCAGCATAATTACATCTATTTATTCGGAGATTTGTTGTTTGGTGATTTTTACGTGCAGGAGATTATTTTGGACCATTTTCACTCATTTCAGAGCTTATTTGGAAGAGTTTAGAGCTATGGAAGTAACTTGGTTTCAAGAGCTACCCAAGCAAAGCCCTGCACGACCGTGTGACCCTCACATGGCCGTGTGACCATCACATGGTCGTGTAACTCAAGTTCATGCACTGTTCCAGAGCCAAGCCTCGCACGACCGTGTGACCCTTACATGACCGTGTGGTTGTTTCCTGAGCCAACCCTTGCTTGGCCGTGTGACATGCACACGGCCGTGCTACCTCAGAATCAGAAATCTTTCTGAGCCATGCCTCGCATGACCGTGTGACTTGCACACGGCTGTGTGAGTTCTTCCCGAGCTGAACCTCTCAAGGCCGTGTGAAGCTACACGACCGTGCAACACTTGGCCTCACACAGCCATGTGAAGCCTACATGACCGTGTGAGCAGTCGTGTGGTAGGACTTGAAGCAATGCTATATAAAGGGGTTTCCCCCTCTTCCACAAAGGGAGGAGGTTTTCACCCTTGGGGTGGACCGCCAAAGGATGGAAGGCGATTCCAAGACGTTCAAGAGCTCCGGAAGATGATTCCCGTGCAAGATGTGTTTGAGGACGATGATTCTTGGGAGATTCCGAAGAAGAGAAGGATAGGAAGATAAGTAATTGTTTCTTTTTTTTTCCTCTTCTTGGTTTCTTGTAATGGATCTAATTGAGTAGATTTCCTATGTCTTTGTCTTGTGTGTGAGTGTAATTGTGATAGAGTGGATGATTGTAACTCAATGATATTAGTTGTAATCCCTTCTTAGTAACAACTCTTGAATTCATCTCATCTATTATATTGTGTAATCATAGATTTGGCATACCACATGTTTGTATGAATGTTCTTAATTAGTATACGACTTGTTTGATAAATCTTGGATGTGTTCTATGTGTTTCTTGATTATAATAATCCAAGAATAATAGATGAGATCTCATAGGATGGAATCTTGAATCATTGTACAATAACCTTTGTCAAGAATTGAATGCAATTGTACAATGAAGTCATCTTTGTATTGGGACTAATCTACATAACGCAATACATGATATATGTTTATCTTTGAACGGATTAGTAACCTATGGACACGTGTGGAAGGGGTCTTGTAACAGAGGATATTCCTACTCATAGTCGTCCATAGGAGAAATTCTAGTAAAAAGAATAACCATGTAAGGTTTCTTTTATGCTTAACATTCTTTCTTGACCCAATGTTAGGAAGAGTCTGTATTAATATAGAGAAGTATGACCAGGGAGCCCTAGTGACAAGGGTAATCCTTTAACCGGATTCTCTAAGTTAGCCTCCCTTCTTACTATCATTCGGGATCCAAGATAGAATAACTAATGCTCCATTTGGAGATGTTTGGTGTACATGTAGGATTCCTATGAATTTAGGATTGAAAAATAGGGATTAACCAATAATCTTGTATCATTCACTTTACACAATGAAACTCACACTCAAGACACATCTTTAGCATTTTGGTCTTTCTTTAGTTCTTTTACTTCTTAGTCTTTCCTTGTTAGCTAACTTTTGTCACAACTTAACGCATTGTTTAGCTATTCTACAAGAGCACACTAATAGTGCTTAGAATTCAAATACCTGTGGATACGATAAATCTTTTATATTACTTCGATATTCACGTACACTTGTGGGTGTATCACATAGTACTAGTCCAACAAATTGAATCATGACTAGCTTATACTAACTTAACCCTAGGGAAACAAGCCATGAGTGAAGTATCAAACTATCAAGTAGGCTATATTGTAAACAAATTAACTCAACATGCTTTATTCAAGATTCTACTAGGGAATAGGAAAACATGAATCACCAAAAATAAAAGAATATGCTCACATGAGATCAAATAAACTATAATCACATGAATCATGCTTGAAAGATATTTCATGCTTCATGTTTCAATGATCGTTTGGAAAATAGCAACCTTAACAATTTCCACTCAACAACTAAAAACACACAAATGCTATAAAATGAACGGGAAAACATCCTACTGTTGGTACTCAAACAATATTACAAAGAGAGCTCATCATTGTTCTGGATTGGTCACTCGGAGGGGGGAAAAGGTGGGTGAGGGTCACCTCTATCACCACTCGACCCTTGGTAGTTGAATTGGTGGCGCTAAAGGTATAGGTGCTTTGGCAAAGTGGTCTACGCCCTCTCCCTTTCATGATGGCTTTCCTCCTTTTGCCACTGCTCTTTTTGTTCACTCATGAATTTTCTCACTTCATTATGAAATTTCCTTTGCTCCCCCCACTCTTTCACCGTAGCCTCAAAGTGTGAATGTGTCTCCTGATAATGTGCATCTGCCGTTTGGAAATGTCTCTCCAAGACTCCAAATCTGTTGGTCCAAACCCAACCTTGCTGCTCGAGATACTATCTTATGGTAACCTGTTTGACATGAATATCATCAAGTCAAATGTGGAAATTAGAAAAATCATATGTATGAGACTTCGAAGTGTGAGGGGGGTGAGGAAAATAAGGTCTATATGGCTCAGTATGGGCATCTCTATCTATGGGCATTTCTTTTCTGCCTAGGTGTATAAGTAGAACATTAAGAATTTCTTTTCTGCCTAGGTGTATAAGTAGAACATTAGGTCCATCAGAAGAGGGCACAGATGGCTAATTGGACTGAGGAATTTGTGTTAGCCTCTAATTCGTAGGGTTGGTCACGGTGATATAGTTAGTATTTGGCAATTTAAATGGCTCTCTACCGTTAAGTACAAATGCATATGACTCTCCATCTGGAATAATCATCCTATAGGATAGAAACATCCGCATATCAATACTGGAGCATCCCTCAATATCTATAAGTCCACTCAGATCATAGCCCAAGCCTTGATCTATGTGGGTAATGTAGCCACCAATCATAATGGTCCCAAAATGGCTTTCCCGACTGATCCTGTCTGGAAGCGGAGAAGCTGGGGCATCCGGTGAAATATATGGGATATTGACCGGGTTACTATAGTCCGGAGAGAAGATGAGCTGTCCTCTGGGTTGACCAAGTCGTCTGAAGTCCTCTAATCAATACTCCTCGCCGATCCTTGCACTCCGATGCTCGGAGCGGGTCCCAAAAGTACGTAATAAGGAGCTGATTAAATAATATAATAATGGAAAGCGGTAAATGATAAATACAAGAACATACCCTGGCCCCGGGGGCACCCTCGGATAGGTCGGTAGACTGGTCGGGATGCTAGTCGAGTCATCGCGACCCAAAAGACGGCGACATGAGACAAATGTGATGGGGATCTGGAAGGTTACATGCATCCCCGTATAGCAACAACCTGTAAGCTGGAACATAGCAATGATACACAAGAAACGATATAATCACGGCTCGATGTCCGGAATATAATCTCGGCACTATGGCCGGCATAGAATAGACGGCAAGGAGCAGGAAGGGACCGCTGGCCGTGGCAGCGGACATTGGTCGTGGCGGCGGAGACCGCTGTACGCGGTGGAGGCCACTGTACGAGTCGGAGGCCGCTGTACGCGACGGAGGCTGCTGTATGTGGTGGAGGGGCTGCTGCCGATCGCGGCAGCGAATGACACTAGTCACGGCGGTGCTAGCCACTGATCAGGCGTCACAGGAGGCTACTGGTCGCGCCTCGTCGGAAGCCGCTAGCCGGCGGCGGCGAGGTCACTAGATGCGATGATGAGGAGTAGCGGCAGGAGAGAGAGGGAGTGGAGCTGGCGGAGATGTGTGAAGGAGAAGGAGACATCCGCGGCGCTGCTTCCGCCGAAATGGTGGCCTTCCTTCCTGTAGGGATCTAAGCATGCAAAACAAAATTTTTTGCGGGCGAATACTTCGCACAACCGCAGCGGAACGAATCCCTTCCAGAAGATCCTTGTTAAAAATAAGTTCGTTTTCTAAATCTACTCTAGATCTACATGAAAAAGGAGTATACCTTTGTTGTGCGCCCTTCGCATAACCCGCTTGATCAAGTTCTTTGCCGGATCTCGGTACGGTAAGAGTAACCGTACCTCTATGGTATCCACACGAACAAAAGGTCTCGGAGAAAGATCTTTT
>JBAMIE010000036.1:1316501-1329816 GCA_037177295.1 Kaempferia parviflora | reverse complement strand
CATAATTGTCTTTTCTGATTGATTTTCTTTGTTTTGGGCGTTCTTTCTCGAAGTTGGTGTAACACCACTTGAGTTATTTTTTTTATATACTTCCACACTACTAATCCAAGACCTAGTCTTGGTACCTATCTTTTTCTGTTATTGTGTTTGCAAGGATTATCTAAATGGTCCCAGCTGAAGGTTACAACACTGCTCGCCCTTCGCTTATTCCGGTTCCATCTAGCTTGCTCCCGAAGCCTCCGGCTTCGTCTCTGGATGCTTCTAGTCGCTTGGGTGATCTCGGACATCTGGAATAGAGCTCAACCAAACTCATGTTTCGTCATTCCTCGAGTGAGCTTCCTCTCTTGCTTCTTGTCTCTCAGATCGCCGCGCGCATCCTTCCTGCTCTGCTGGTGTACTCTTCCGCAACTTCTCATTCCTCAGATGCACCGAGCTCGTCAACTCTCTTCTGCACCTTCCTTCTCATTTGTTGTGTATTTCACTTGACTTATTGTGTTCGTAAGCTCCTACACACTTAGATATAAGGTTAAATTACGACAGGACCTAACCTAACTTGCTTGATCATATCAATACTAACTTGGGGCATCAACAAATTCGTTCGAGGCTAGGATTCTATCCTTAATTAGATATCTGGAAAAAAAATATATAAAAAGGTACCCTACCGCTACATCATAAAAATAACACAAAAAAAGTCCCCTCGGGGTGGTGCGATGGTTAAGGCATGAGAGCTTGTCACATGAGGTCTAGAGGTCGAATCTCGGCGCGCCCGAGCATATACCTCCCGCATGTCTTGACCATTTGCACTTATGGCTAGTAGCCATCCATGATTTACTTCCTCCGTGTTGGCTCTGGGACCATTGACAGGACGCTGTGGGCGAATGTATTCACCTTTTTACCACAATAACACAAAAAAGGGCAATTCTTGAAAAGTGTCAGAAAAAAGTGAATGAAAACTTTTTTTCTTTAATTAAACATTAATTTAAAAATTAAATTTTGTGTTTAGTTTTTTAATTAATGCATTTGCATGATTAAATTAAATTGGTCCAAATAGAATTTCTGATCTAGTTTAAATCATTAGTTGGTTTAACCAGATCAGATTGGTCCAATTAAATACTAAAGTCAGATTCAAACTATTAATTGGTTTAACCAGATAGAATATGATTTAATTAAATAGGCCTAGATTAAACAAAATGAACTGAATATTCCAATTAGATTAGTTTTAACAAGGACAAGGAAATAAGAATCCAGTTTCCTAATTAGCCAATCAGTGTGTCAGTCAACTGGAACACCCCAAATATAAGAAAATTTATTTTTCTTATTTGCTTATGTATTTTATATGTATATTGTTCCATATATATGTGAGAATTGAATTGATCGATTTTGTTACTGGTTTGTCGGTTTTGTATTGACATTATTATTTTCAATTCCAGATACCACGGATAATATACACGATGATTAGTCACAGTTGGATCCAAAAGAATTAAGATATCTCCACAATGGTATGATATTGTCCACTTTGGGCCTAAGCGCTCATGACTTTGCTCTTGGGCTCTACCCAAAAGGTCTCATACCAATTAAGATATCTTTCTCTTATAAACTCATGATATTTCCCATGTGATTTCAATGTGGGACTATGTTTGCAACCTTCCAACCCCAACAATCCCCCCTCAAATAAAGGACCACAGATCCCCTCAAACGGAAAGTCTATCCATTTGACATATGATTCTCAACCCACCAAGACTTCTTGCCCCTTAGTCCAACAAACCTACTTGGACTTCCTTGCCTAGTCGCAACTAGGACTTCTTGCCTGGTGTCTAGTCCTCTTGATTCAGACATGAGAGCCCCTACTTCCTTTGTTCGAGGTTAATATTCAACTCACATGGTTCGATTGGATCATGGCTCTTATGTATAGTCGGTGGTTAGTCCTTCTGGCAGTCCGGACTCTGATATCAATTGTTGGGTCCAAAAGAATTAAGATATCTCCATAATGGTATGATATTGTCCACTTTGGGCCTAAGCCCTATTGACTTTGCTCTTGGGCTCTACCCAAAAGACCTCATACAAATGGAGATATCTTTCTCTTATAAATTCATGATCTTTCCCATGTGATTTCAATGTGGGACTATGCTTACAACCTTACAACCCCAACAGTCGCTATGAACGACAATATGAGCTTTGGGAGGAGATCAAGGAGCTTGAATATGACCTAGATCATGGAGTTGGATGGCTTATTAGTCGGCTTGATTAGATATTCTGGAAACTCGAATGAGAAGAGTTTCCAGTCCTAGACGAACACAGAAGATGAACTCTGATTGAGTCACTACCGGAACATCTTCGTGATATAACATACCAGCTACTGAATCGCTCTGAATGGCGTATCTCATATTCAGAGATGTGTAGGGATTTACTTCATTTTACAATACAATCCTGAAGAATCAGAAAATGATCTAGAGGAGGATCCCGAAGAAATGGCCCTAGAAGATTCTGAGAAGGATCTAGATATGGATCCCGCAGAATCTGAGGAGGATCTAGAAATGGATCCTATAGAATCTGAGGAGGAAGATTCTAAATAATCAGAGGAGGATCCAGAAGAGTGTACGGAAGATCCAGAAATTGATCTGAATATGGAATCGATGGATAATACTAAGACTGTCCTTGCCATCAATGAGTCTGGGATGAACGAGATAACTATACTAGTATTTTTTTTTCTAGTGGGAGTGGTGCTAGCTTATCTTGCAATGTAGAATTCAGTTGTTATCACTGTCACTATGTGTGGACAGTATTAAACTCATATTAATAAAATCATAGAAACTATTGTTATGTACAAACAGTGATATTCAAATGCAAAGTTGCGTTATGTGTTAACGAACTTGGAAAAAGAAAATTATATGTTAACAGTCTTAACAAAATGATTAGTTTATTTAATGATGCATTCATTGCATGATTAGTTCATATAAAAATGATTAGTTCATTTGATGGGATGTATGTAATGGAATTGATCAATATTAATTAGATTGAATCACACAAATGATGAGTGGAAATATAGTTGCCACTTAATTTTGTAGACCAACTCAAATTAATAATCAGCCAATCATAAATTACATGCATATAATTACACTGAAATAATAAATAATATATTTATTTATTATAAATTATGACAACTAAGAATATCATAACTGAACTCAATAAGGGAGAAAAACTATATGGGATTGATTACAAAATTTGGCACCTCAAGATACAATACGTTTTTGAGGAACAAGAAGTTCTAGAAGCTATAAATCAGTTTATGGATGAAGCAACTGATGGTTCTATAATACAACACATACGTGACCTAGATGCCCATAAGGCATTGAAAAGGAAGGACTTCATTGCTAAGGGCATATTAATTAGTTCAATAGTGGATGACCTGGTATTAGAATATGAGCCTTTACTATCATCCCATACTGTCTAGGCAGCCCTTAGAGATAAGTACAGTGGAGTCAGTCTAAGTAAGCTTCGTCAGCTGACAATTAAATTTGACTGTTATAAAAAATCTCTCAAATGTTACCATGACCCAACATCTGAGGGAAATGAGTAATATGATTTAAGAGCTTAAGACTGCCGATCATGAGTTGATTGATTAACAACAGGTTCGGGCAGTTATTCGTTCCCTTCTTGATTATTGGGAAACGATGAAATATTATCTAACACAGTGAGAATATCAAGACGTTCACTGATGTCTCACGTCATGTTAAACTAGAGGAAGAGAGAATCGAATCCTTAAGGATATCTGGTCAAGCTTTAGTAGCTAAAGGTTCTGGTTCTAAGAATAAAAAATGGTTTAAGAAAGGAAAGGGAAAAGGAAAAAAGGCAATTGCTATTGCTAGACAAAACCAAATCAAGAAAAAGGAAAGAAGTATGGATAAAAACCTAAGAGCAAGCTGACATGCTATAACTGTGGCAAAAAGGGTCATTTCACTTGGGATTATATTGAGCCGAAGAAGATAGATCCATCTTTATCTTCTTTCCATGAGCATATATTGAGAGTTCAGTATTATTAGCTGATTCTTATCTTTTGTGGATTATAGACTCAGGAGCAACGAACCATGTAGCTCATAATCGAGCTACATACATGGAGTACCGTCGGGTACTAGTTGGCAACCAATGGATATATGTGGGAAACAATGCAAGAATTGAAGTAAAAGAAATTGACACTTGCAAACTCAAACTATGTGGTGGAAGTACCTCCTGAGATTCAACAGAATCTGGTTTCCATTACTTGCCTTCTTGATTTAGGTTATTATCATTGTATGGAACTTCACATTAACTCTGTGTTAATTGGGCATGGTCATGTAACAAATGATTTTATGATTTTTGATGTAGAATTAAATAATAATGATGGTTATTTTTCAAACATTGCTCTTACTAGTGATGTTGATATTAATGATGAAACTTGACATGCTAAACTAGGACATATAGGACAAGAACAATGGATAGATTAGCTATAGAGGGTCTATTAGGCGCTCATGCTAAAGTTAACTTACATATATGTGAGCATTGTCTTGCCGGAAAAAGCAACTAGGAAACAATTTGGTAAGGCTATAAGAGCTGAATCTCCATTGCAATTAATTCATTTGGATATTTGTAGTCCGATGAATGTGAAGGTTAGAAATGGAAGTTCTTATTTTATTACATTTATTGATGACTTTACACGTTTTGGTCATGTACATTTGATCTTTCATAAGTCTGAAGCATTGGATTGCTTCAATTGTTATTTGAACGAAATTAAGAATCAATTGGAACATAAGGTTAAAATCTTGCACACTGACCGTGGAGGTGAATATTTGTCTGATCAGTTCAAGATAATGTGTAATGAAAAAGAGATTATTAGACAGCCAATTATCCCTGGAAATCCACAACAAAATGGTGTTGCTGAAAAAAGAAATCAAACTCTTCTATATATGGTTAGGTCTATGAGAAAAAAATCAAGTTAGAGATTTAGTCGATCTTCCTCCTGACCGAAGGGTCATTGCAATAAATAGATTCTCAGAATTAAGCAAAAAGCATATGGATCGATTAATCGATATAAAACTCTCGACTAGTTGCAAAAGGATATATCCAAATGGAGAGTGTTGAGAAACTGAGTACATCTTAAGAGTAAAGATCATAACGGATCGATATAAAAGGCTTTTGATTTATCTCAAGAGGCTTATATCACTACGATGCTATAACACTTAAATATGTCAGATTGCAATATTGAACAAAACCTGCAATGAAGGGTATTATTCTGAGCAAAAGTATATATCCCAAGATTCTGAAGATATAGTCGAAATAAAAAAAATCATTTGCCAGTGCTATTGGTAGTTTGTTGTACACTATGTTGTATACTCATTCTGATATAAGCTATGTTGTTGGCTTAGTTAGCCGTATCCAATCAAACCCAAGATTGAGACACGGGAAAGCGGTGAAAGAGATATTCAGTTATCTCAAAGGGATAATAGATTATTGTATCTGTTTTCTAAGGATCTAAGATTAGCCTGAAGGGCTATATAGATACAAATTAGACAAGAGACCTTAATGATAGAAAATTTACATCTAGCTATACTTTGTTATTTAATAGTGCCGCCATCTCATGGAATAATAAGAAGTAGACTTATGTAGTCTTGTCAACAATAGAAGCTCTGTGGCTTGGCTTGTGTAGTCTTGTCAACAATAGAAGTTGTGTGGCTTGGCTTGTGTAGCTTGTCGACAATGGAAGCTGTGTGGCTTGACTCATGTAACCTGTTAATAATTGAAGTTGATTATGTGTCTTGCACAGTGAATGTACAAGAAGTTGTCTAGTTGAGAAGATTTCGGAATCATCTAAAGATTACTTAGGACAGTGGGATCCTATTACAGTGTATTGTGACAATTAAGATGCTATAGTTTTTTCTATGGATCCCAAAATATCACAGCAATGATAAGCATATGGAAATTAAGTATACTTTTGTAACGAATGTTGTTGACAAGAAATAATAATTCTTGAGTATATCCCTACATGTGCTATGCTTGCAATTCCTTTTACTTAGCCATTAACTAAAGAGTCATTTCAAGGATATATGAAGTCTTTGTAACTTCGTAAAATGTAAAATATATGAAAATATCATGATCTATTCAATGTATATGTCTTTGTGACATTTGAATAAAGTCTCGATAAGCATGTTAGTAAATTGAGATTGATTTACTCACATAGACAATCAACTCTATTTGTTAAGTATAAATAGAGGTAAGACCGTTACTTACGGGACAGTTTATGTAACTGTAAAAAGAGACTTGCCTATAAGTTAAGGTCGTCTTGATAATTATGTCAAGATAAGATCGTTTATGTAATGATCGAAGTAAATTAACCCACTATTTACTAAATCTACTTATAGCCAGATTGGGAATTCATATATTGAATTTAGAATTATACATTAGGTATGTCTAGATTGAAATGTGTACAATGTTAAAAATATGCACTCTTTTTGGTAAAGAGAAAAACAGCGTAGCATGTGATTCATACCACATGTGCTATGGCGACAATAAGTGTAGTAGGAGAATGGATCCCTGCTTCTCTACTATATAAAACCCTTGAGATTATAAGTTGATCTCAATCTTACCTTCAGTGGTTATTTATCTGTCTACTTGAAGTTCTGATTAGTGTATGCTACTTTAGCATATTTTCTATTGGCTATGAGTGATTCGGTCTATAAAGCATAACTAGGAACACGACTGTTCAGAATGAATAGAGTCTAGCTAAAAAGGAATATTAAAGATTGATTTACATCTTTGGCATTTATTCACTGGTACCGGTTACATTTTTAGTTGAGTACATAAAATGTAATTGTGAATAATTGTATTGATTGAAGATGTTGAACATGCTATTGACATAATAGTCATTGTGAGGGATTAGAGATGTTCATAATGATGTAAATGATTTAATCTGGGGTAAAGGCTAGTTCTTGGTGTCTCATATTCGTTCCATAGAGTAGCTATGTATGATATAACAATCTTTTTAACAATAATTGATCAGTGTGCTTACTGTCGCACGAGCCATTTTCCCTAAAGTATGGATTAGATGTTCTTATTTGATTTTTGTGACTAATTTTTTTTTTTTTTTTTGGCTTTGGTCTTCGTGACTTGATCATCTTATAGTTTATGTGACTTATATGGTATTTTGTGACCATATACCCTTATAGTCTATGTGACTTACATGATCTTTGGGACCATATAATCCTTATGGGTTGACTTGGACAAATGAGAGATGTTAGACGTTGAGGAGATGAAGAGGTGTCTGTTCCCCTTCGTCTTCCTTAATAAAGCGTAAGTTAAGGAGACGAAAGGGCGCCCCTTCCCCTTCGTCATCCTCAACCTCCTATATAAGGAGCGTCCAAGCCCCATAAAGAGAAGAGAAGGTTAGTGAACGAAGCAAAAGGTGATCAAAGCAATCGGCAAGGAGAACATCCGGCGAGAGAGATTTAGTTCGTGTACTAAGAAGGGTTATCCTATTTGTTTGTGATAACTCTTTTGACGACAATATCTTCTCTGATCTTCTTCACCGCGCAACCGACACTAGGGTCATCTCAGAAAATCACTGTGAGTACTTTATTTTGTACAAACTGTTTAAGAGCAACACTTTGTCGACGTAATATGAGATTCATTCACTAAAATAGAGAACAATGAATCATTAGTAACTCTAATAATAATAACATTAATCATAGTACTCAAGTCATATCCTTCTTAATATCAGGATTAACTTGTAATTTTTAAAAGAATTTTTAAATATACATTATTAATTTCTTTATTATTGAGAACCTAAAAAACTTTAGTTAGATGAGAAAGTTAGATAGATTAATAAAACCTTCATTTTCGTAATGGACCCCAAAACAACAAATAAAAATAAATAAATTACTTCTAAGTTCTAAAATTAACAATTCGAATTTAAACATTGAAAATCCTAAAGTCATGTACCAATGACATATAAAATAAACCATCTTTTCATCTCAAATTATTTTTTAAATAAGTAGTAATCAAAATAAATTCTAAAGAATCATATGTTATTGGATCAAAACCTAAATAACAACACTATCAAAAGAAGAAAAAAGAAAATGACCTTACTTCAAGATTTAAGCATGCACAAAGAGATCGGAAGAATTTTTAATTTTTTTCTACGCTTATTATCGTCAACTCTCAAAAGGGTTGGAACTAGTAATTTTTTTTTAATTATTTTTTAACTGTTCGGGGGCAATGTTATTGTGTTTATGTCTTTTAACGGTTTACTAAATATTCAAGGATCGAATTTTAATTACGGCGTACCGTAAAAATTTTCTTTGAATAGGATGACATTTCTAAGAAAAATGACTATTTAGATGGGCTTTCACAAACCCTTCCCAGTTTACCTAGTGGATACTGGAATTTTTTTTTTTAAAAAACTCTGCTATTAGTTACTACTAGGCCGGTGTAAGCTTCGCCAATAACCATAACTGATAAAATAAATTATTTTTATATTCAATTTTGTAATATATATATATATATATATATATATATATATATCTAAACACTTTAAAAGGCTTGATCAAAATGCTTAAAAAGATTATAATAATCTTTAAATAAAAATACATAATATAAATTGTTAATGTGGTCGATAATACAAACCTACTACAAATAATTAATAAGGCTAGGTAATATTAAGTCTGAAAATATTGATGGCAAAAGGTGAATCGTTCGCCTCAGCACCTCTGTCAACCCATCTCAGGGCCAACACGAAGAACATTGAACCTGAAAATATGAATCTATATGTGAGGGATAAGATTGTAGATATATCCGTATAGATATATGTAAGAAATTGATTCAAGTTTAGTTGAAGGATGTTTGATGTTCGGACACAAGATAATCCAAAATAGTTGAGAATCAAATCATACCTCTAATAAATCTTACCTGAATACCAAATCAAAACAACTAAATTAATTTAGTTCCAAAGTCATTAGAAGGAGGGCCAACCTTGTGCTAACCAAATGAGCTATTCTAGCTTTTGTAGATACCATTGATGCTAAAAAAATAGTTTCGTTGGATATTTTGACCATCATAAAAAGATTTAAGGTGATAAAGTGGTAACGATTAACTGTTAAATAATTGTTTTTGGAGCATATAAATTTTGCCTCGCTCAGTTCATGGTGGTTTGGACGAGTACATAGTTTATGTCAAAATATTATGGATACATGACAAATGCACAATAGATTATCGTATGAAAAAGGCTTGAGGGACTAATTTTTTAGGGACAAAATTCCACCAAAAGAGGTCGTCATTTGATTATCATGAATTGTTCTCTTCATTTAGCTGCGGAACCGATGGTGATTGTCACGTTAATTAATAAATATGAAAATATGATGTATAATTTAAAAAATAATAAAAGATAGTTGGGCCTTCCGTTAAAAAGGGCTGATCTTAAGACCGAACCGATCAATCAGTCGACTTAAACTAACCCAATTAGGTTTAGGGTTTCCAAAGTTGGCTATAAATAGCCCCGCTATTGTATCAAAATTCCTGTGTGCCGGCTGCTGCTAACCTTCTTCCTCTAGTTGCTTTTGCTGCTGGCTTCCTATCCGTTTCCCCTAACCCTAGATGTTACTCTCTTAGATTAAATTTTCCGGCTCTGGTTCTTCTCTTTTCTATTCGTTTTCCCTAACCCTTGATGTTACTTTCTTTGAATATGCTTTTGCTTTTCGTTGGGGAATCAAGTGACGAGAACATTCTGCAACAAAATGATGATTTATTTCATGATTTTGGCTTATAAGTCTCTGATGATGCTCATACCTTCATTTTCTTCAATTTATTATTGGATTGTATATCTTTTGAGTGTTTTCTTTGTTGTTTTTAGATTTCTTTGTAAAATTAGGTGGGATATGATGTAAATTATTTGGTCCGTGTTTCTGATTCTATAGTGACAGAGTATATATCCAACTCTGATCCCATCATATACAATCGATTCATCTCTAATTTTTTTTGGAAAACAAATATTTTTATTTCTTCTTTGCAATTTTTTTTTTTTTTGAGTATTTTCGCACTTTAGAATGATTTTGGTTGAAACAATCGACTAGATTGATTAAGTTTACTTAGGCTTGAGTAGCAAGGTAAAACGTAGTTGATTATTTGGTATTGGTTTTTTCCATTTGATTGCAGGTGGATAAAATTGAGTTATTAGCTGGAGCTAAGAAGTGAGGAGATGACTTTTTTTTTTTTTTTTTTTTTTTGCAAAAAAGTGCTCAAAGGTCTACGATCATGTGGATCAATTTAAGTTTTGGTAATCTTGGTTCATTTTTAGTTTATTATTAGTTTTTAGAGGAATCTTATTGTAAATCCTTGGTACTATCTCTTGTAAAGGATAATTGTAATGAATTTATATGAGGCCTGGAAGCATGTTAAATAGTTGTATTTTGTTATCATATTTATTTTATTTATTTATACAATATATGAAGCATGTTATTTATTTTAAAGAGTTATTGTTGTGTTATCTAGATGTTGTGAGTTCTAGTAGTCCCTTGTAATATAAAATAAAGTTGCTGATAATAGATCTAATTTGGTTTGATAATATAAATGGTAAGAATATGTTCTTTTTATTTACATAATAACCAAGATCTTATCTTCTACTTTTGCTTAATTTTATAAATAAAATGAAAAATACATTAAGATTGTGCTAAATAAAGCGTGAGACATGAGAAATAATTATTTTTATTCGTGGTTAGTTTCTTGTTGGGCTTATAGGAATAGACTATATGAACATTGGTTGTGATTGGCAAAAGCATAAATTAGTGAGGTTTTTGTCTCATGAAGAAACTATATCAATAATATATTCAACTAAACACTAAAGAATAGTTTAATCAATAAAAACACAATCTTGACTCGGCAATGGGGTAATAAATAGGATAAAAAAAATAGAAAAGTATTTTAAAGTTGATGTAACAAAATGGAATATTATTAATGAGATATACGAGGTGTTTTAACATAGTAGTCAAATTTCAAATTTCATTTTCAGTCATGATTTTGTTAAAAGTGTATCATGAACTGAGTCTATTAGAGCATATACCTCTCTATGTCTTGACCATTTATATTTATGGCTAATAGTCGCTCGTGATTTACTTTCTCCGTGTTAGTTTTGAGACAGATTGGTGGGGATGCTGGGCGAGTGATTTATCTTTTGCCACATAAATTGAGTCTATTAGGGGGCGTTTGGTTTCGATGTTTTTCATTTTCATTTTCTGAAAAATACGCGTTTTCTAGAAAATAGTGTTTGATTTATATTTTCTATCTTCATTTTCTAAAAAAATATATAGTATTTTCTGGAAAAATAGAGAATGTCAAAAAGTCATTTTTTATTTTCTGAAAAATGCGTATTTTTTAGAAAATGAAAATAGAAAACATTTAAACCAAACGCCCCCTTAGAGTTTATAAATTTTTAGAGATTGAAACTATATTATTTTTTTATCATTATTTTCTAATACTTATTTATCTTGCACGGAGTAAATGAGAGTTGGACCATCGGTTAGCCACCTCAAAATACAAAGACACTTGTAAGTAGGTGTAATCGAGCCGAACCAAGCCGAACAGTAAGAGTCTCGAGTTCGGGCTCGGTTCGTTATCCCTAAGCTCGAGCACGAGTTCGATTCAAGCTTTAGTTTTTAAGCTCGAGCTTGACTCGTAATATAGTTCGAGTTCGGCTCGAAAAAGCTCATTTAAAAATTAAACGAGCTTAGTTCAAGATCATTTATTTAAGATAATTAACTATAATAATTAATAATATATTATTATATTTATTATTTATGTTTTATTTAATTATATATATATATAATATGATAAACAAGCCTCTTAACGAATATGTTCGTGAGCCTCTAAACGAACACGTTCGCGAGCCTCTAAACGAATATGTTCGTGAGTCTCACGAACCAAATACTGTTAAGCTCGAGCTCAGCTCGATAATGTTTTTGAGCTTGAAATCAGGTTCGAGCTCGGCTCGTTAACTTAATCGAACGAGCTCGAATGAACTTTTTTTTCGAACCGAGACCCGAATAGCTCGTGAGCGGCTTGACTTGTTTACACCTCTACTTATAAGGTTAAGGAATACAGACGGAAAAATGAGACTTGGTAAGGTAGCTAAGGGGTGTCCCAGCACAGTTAATGTCAATGGAGTAGACAGGGAAGATGAATAGTATAGGAAATATAATGTGTATGCTTATGAAAGCATATCTATGCTCGAGGGAGCTGGGAGGCTGCGAGCGGGTTTCTTTTATAATACCTTAGAATAATAATCTTTCTTCATTAATTAGTATCATATCTTAGCAAAAGAAGTGTTAAATTATTGTATATTTATTGTATTAATCAGGCTCATTGTCCATATCTTATATTCGTATACTAATACTGTTCCAAGTGTCTTTTACACTCTGGGTCGCATTTATTTTGGTGTTAAGCAATAAAACATGTAGCCCGTTGGGGCTTTGAAGGCTTGGCCAACTAAAAGGAGTTGAGCAGTGGAGACCCCAATAGGATCAGTCCGGATCCTCTGGATTAGAGATCTCTGGTCCATCCTTGGACCATAAATCCCATTTAAAATCGGACCACGTGTGATGCACGTGCACCACACTGAGCCCTAACCTTCGCGCAGCCACCTCTCTCATGTGCTCATGACGCTAAGTCCTAACCTCTCTCGCGACCACCTCTGTAGCGCTCCCCAACGCCGATAACCTCCCCAATGCTCCACGATTGTCGGGGGACCTCCGACAACTTTTGATCTTTGATCCCTAACCACATCTCGCGTAGGCGCGCAGCGACCCCCTCTTGCGACCGCCTCCGCAACGCTCCAAAACGCTCTGCGGCTGCTAGCCCCTTCGTGACCGCCGGACAACCTCCGATGACGTCTGATCCCTAACCTTCGCGCAACCCTAACCTTCGCGGAACCACCTCTCTCGCGCAGACGGACTCTTCTCGAACTTCGCCTTCTCCGGTTATTTTGACAATGACAAGGGTTTCTATAAGGTATATGGTGACCTGGTCTACGGATAAGATATCTGGTTTGCGAAGCAGATGGACTTGGCGCTTCAGCTGTCGCTGCTGCTCCTCTTATTGATAATCTTGATAGTCCATATTCGCAAGTTACTGCTCTTATCGGCAAGAAGGGAATGCAATGATACCGTGCGTGGGTTGGCAGCTTTCTCGGAAGAAGGAAGTGCAGGATCAAAGAATACGATAGAGGGGGGGTGAATATCGTTCGTAAAAGATCAGAAATAAGCAGCGGAAAATTAAAACGACACAATGGATTTACTTCGTT
>JBAMIE010000036.1:1193264-1214322 GCA_037177295.1 Kaempferia parviflora | reverse complement strand
CATGGGATTGATGTGGCTTTCCTTTATAGGTTGTTGATTTCCTTGCTCCATACCTTCCTTTCGAATTTTTATAGTACCCTGGAATAGGTATTTCAGAACAAAAGGAAATCTTTGAGAGATCTTCCGAATGCTGCCTTTTTGCATTCTTCTTCAAGGAATTTATAGGAGAACATAACTCTGGGATGTACACCAATTGTATTGCCTTGGTATTTTTCTTCAAATGCTTCTTTTAGCCTTCTTCCCAGATCACCAGGTAATTTTAACCAGAATTTTTCTGATAATTCTGGTCCTGTGAATAGCCTCCCTGTTTTTGCTGCAAGTCATATATTCATTCATGAAAGGTATAATATCTTTCACCTGGGTACAAGTTAACCTTTCCAGGTCTCGGTATGCTCTATCTTGCATATCAGTAGATCCTTGGAATGGATCTTCTAGTAAAAATACCCTTCTTATTTGAGAAATGATATTTTGGGTACCATTTCTTCCGTCACTAAAATTGACTAGTTCTTGGTATTCATTGGGATACATCATCCTCCATTGGATCCATGTTAGTCTTTCAGCTTCTCCTAGCAGATTTTCTATGAAATCAGCTTTATCTTGAGCGTCACTTAAATTTTACAGTGCCACCACCTTCTTCGTTATGGCTTCCCACCTAAGGAAAACATCTTCAGTTCTATTTAATTAATTCAGTTCTATTTAATTAATTCAGTTCTATTTAATTGAGTAATAATATTACTCAGTAATAATATTACTCAGTAATATTACTGAGTAATAATATTATTATTATTACTGAGTAATAATATTATTACTGAGTAATATTATTACTGAGTAATAATACTCAGTAATTACTCAGTAAATACAATAATACTCAGTAATTACTAGTAATTACTGAGTAATTATCAGTAATTATCAGTAATACTGAGTAACTGAGTAATACTCAGTTATTGTATTACTCAGTGAGTTACTCAGTGAGTAACTGAGTAATTACTACTGAGTAATTATCAGTGAGTAATTAACTGAGTGTTAATTACTCAGTGAGTAATTACTCAGTAATTACTCAGTGTTACTCAGTGAGTAATTACTACTCAGTGAGTTAACTGAGTAATTACTGAGTAATTACTCAGTGTTAACAGTTATTAAGCTGAGTAATTACTCAGTGTTACTCAGTGAGTAATTACTACTCACTGAGTAATTACTACTCAGTGAGTTAACTGAGTAATTACTCACTGTTAACAGTTATTAAGCTGAGTAATTACTCAGTGTTAACTCAGTGAGTAATTACTGAGTAACTCAGTGATAAGCTGAGTAATTACTCAGTAATTTCAGTAATTACTGAGTAATTACTCAGTAATTAACAGTGTAATTAACAGTGAGTAATTAACAGTGATACTGAGTTACTCAGTGAATAATTACTCAGTAATTACTCAGTTAACTCAGTAATTACTCAGTGAATTATTCAGTAATTACTCAGTAATTTCAGTAATTACTCACTGAGTTAACTGAGTAATTACTCAGTAATTTCAGTTCACTGAGTTAACTGAGTTAACAGCTTATAGTTCAGTTCACTGAGTAATTTCAGTAATTTCAGTAATTATCACTGAGTAATTACTGAGTAACTCAGTAATTCTAGTACTTCACTGAGTGTTACTCAGTTCACTCAGTAATTATTCAGTAATTACTGAGTTAACACTGAAATTACTCAGTTCAGTAATTTCAGTGAACTCAGTGAAATTACTCGTAATTTCAGTGAGTTAACTCAGTAATTAACTCAGTGAAGTAATTTGATAACACTGAGTAATTTCAGTGAAGTTACTCAGTGTTTTCAGTGTAGTTAAACACTGAAGTTACTGCCTAATTACACTGATGATGTAAGTTACTCAGTGACTTTGGGTAACTCAGTGTGTAATTTCAGTGAAGTAACACTGAGTTACTCAGTGTAATTACTCAGTGAAATTACACTGAGTTAACTCAGTGAGTTACTCAGTGAAGTAACTCAGTTACACTGAATTTCAGTTACTACACTGAAGGGATATTTGTAACTGAGTTAGTAATTATGTCCGAGAACATCCCGGACATAATTGGATTATTCGTCAAACAATGGTCAACATACCCATGCAACCAACTGAGGTCAATACAAGAAATATGCTGGATGGTAGTATATCCCTTCAATTTGATAATTATCAAGCAGCAGTTTTATCTGTACCTCCCTCATTCAATATCAAAGATGAAGAGATATCAGATGAAGAAGAAATTCGAAGGCATTCCATAGCTGTATTAATAGAAGAACGGCTACCCACGGAAGAATTATTGGTAAAAAGACTATCGTCATTAGCATCCCTCCCTATTAAAAGAACATCAGGAGCGGCCGGCTATGATATTTCTATTACACATGCACAAGATATACCTGCTAATGCAAGGTCTCTCCTTTCTACTGGTATATGTATACAAATCCCTCAAAATACTTATGCCAGGATAGCACCGAGATCTAGTGCAGCATTAAAAGGCATTATTATCATGGGAGGTGTCATTGACTCAGACTACCGTGGTGAGGTAAAAATTTTGGCCTTTAATTCTACCAATGAAGATATTTTTCTTTCACAACAGGAATGCATTGCCCAACTTATTATTGAACGCATAGCTTCCCCTGATATTCGGGAAGTTGAACTTTTGGGTTCCACTCCCCGAGGTACGTCTGGCTTCGGATCCACAACTCCTAGCAGGTGTTCCAGCACCAGGGCTAGTCCTCAATGTCCCGGCTGTAGCTATTGCTGCAGTGATGAAGAATATGCCTCGGAATATCAGTGCTATGTATCCCCTGCCACCAATACACTGGAAGCCCAAATATTGGCTGCTCAAAAACAAGCCCGTGAATATGCTGTTCAACAGCATAAGTTTTATGAAGAAGAAGCGGCTCTTATGCTTCTTGATGGGCCACCAGATATGCAACAAAGCCTTCTTCATACCCGAAGACAACTCCGTGACTCCCGTATTTATCGACAACAACTCCAAAAGGAACTTGATTCCCTTCCGACTACAGCGTCGTCTTCTTCAGCTAACTTCCTCTGTGTTCTTTCTCATAGTGATGATGATACTGACTCTTACTTTGACTATTTGCAATATTTAGCACTTCAGGATTATTCCTTACCTCATGACGAATTTGTCAATCCGTTCGCGGAAGCTGGTGGGGTGGTGGAACAGATTTTCACTACTATCCCAGAAATCCCAGAAGGCAATAATGACTGGCTTACTGATTACCCAAAGCTACAACAACTACAGGAGCAAATTTACTCCCAAGAAACAACTTATCGGCCACCAGCAGATGTTACCATGAATCCTGTAGGATATCCTCCTAATCGTGCCCCAAAGGAGGAGCCCATAAGTATGGCTAATCCACCGTCAGATGAAAGAAGAAACTTCAGAAGAAATACAAACACTGAATGGTGGAACTTACCAACTGCCCATCAACAGACAGGAGCTATCTTAACACTTCCTCCTCAGTTACATCGCGTTGAAGATGTCTTTCTTCGGTGGGAAGCAATTACTAAGAATGTAGTAGCCTTACAAAATTTCACTGATAACCAAGACAAGGTAGACTATATTGAAAACCTACTCGGAGAAACAGAAAGATTAACATGGATTCAGTGGCGAATGGCATATAGTAATGAGTATCAAGAACTTGTCAATGCTGCTGAAGGAAGAAATGGTACCCAAAATGTCATCTCTCAAATACGAAGGGTATTCTTACTTGAGGACCCTTTTCAGGGGTCCACTGATATGCAAGATCGGGCTTATAGAGATCTTGAAAGACTGACCTGTTCACAGGTAAAAGACTTGATTCCTTTTCTAACCGATTATATGCATCTCGCAGCAAAAACAGGAAGACTCTATACTGGGCCAGAATTGTCTGAAAAATTTTGGCTAAAGTTGCCTGGAGATCTAGGACGGCGAATTAAGGCGGCATTTGAAGATAGATACCAAGGAAATACTACTGGAGTCCATCCCAGGGTAATGTTCACTTACAAGTATCTTGAAGAAGAATGCAAGAATGCAGCCTTTAGCAGATCACTCAAAGATCTGTCCTTCTGTGACCAAATACCCATCCCAGGGTATTATAAAAATCCCAAAAGAAAATATGGGCTCAGAAGATCAACCACTTACAAAGGAAAACCTCATCAAACGCATGCCCGTGTTGAGAAGAAAAAGCACTTACTCCGCAGCAAAAGATGTAAATGCTTCTTATGTGGTGAAGAAGGACATTTTGCACGAGAATGCCCCAAGGAATTCAAAAACACAAAGAGAGTAGCATTATTTGAAGGACTTGAAATACCTGATGACTATGAAATTTTATCAGTACAAGAAGGTGATGAACAATCAGATGCAATTTTTAGTATCTCAGAAGGAGAAGACCATCAGGTGAACACCATCCTTAACCAAGAATCTTTATTTGTTTTCATAGAACAAACAAATTCCTATATGTTAGGGAAACCTGAAGGATGGCAACCTATGGTGAAAGTTCCCAAAGCGCAACATGATTGCAGTCATATATGGGAAATAAATGGTGAAATACCACATCCTCATCAAAGGTGTACATGCTGTAAAAGAGAGACTATGCAGAAGCACCGAATGCATTGTGGTATCTGCAAAATCACATCATGTGGGATGTGCACAAGGAATTACTTTGATATGAGTATTCCAGTTGAAAGATCTACCCCTATTCCCTTCTCCCCAGCAAATTTAATTCAAGAACAACAGAATTATATCAACTGGGCAAAGGCTGAGATTGAAAGACTAAAGCAAGAGGTAGCCAGTGCAAAATTACTAGCAGAAATTCAGATAGAAGCACTCAAAAAGGAACACTCTACAGAAAAAGAAGAAATACAGAGAGCTCATAGTGCTGATAAGTTGGAAGTTGATACAGAAAATGAAGAACTCCAACTTAAGATTGATTTATTGGAATTGGAAAACAAAGATCTAAGGAGAAAACTAAGTGATTCTGAAATCCCCTATCTAGAAGAACATGAAGATGAGGAGATAAATGTTCTTGTTGATACAGGAAGAGAGAAAGCTTTCTCAATTGAAGAAGCCAAGCACCCAAAGCTTAAAACAAATGGCCTCTTCAATTTGGTTGTAGAACTCTTCATCCCTGAAATAGAAAGCTTCAAAGTAAATGCAATTCTGGACACTGGCGCAACCACATGCTGCATAGACCAGGTATCCATACCACCTCTTGCTATAGAAGATAACACTTTTATTGTCAATTTCAGTGGTATAAATTCAAAGACAACTGCTAGCAAGAAGCTGAAATATGGTAGCATGAAGATAGGAGAACATCAGTTCAAGATACCCTACACCTATGCCTTCCCCCTTAAACTAGGAGGAAGTATCACTATGATTCTTGGTTGTAATTTTATCCGAGCTATGCATGGAGGAGTTCGTATCGAAGGAAATGAGGTAACATTTTATAAAAATGTTACTACTATTCATACTCAACAGATGATACCTGCAGCCCCTTTTATTGAAGAACTAGGGCTGGATGAAGAAGAATACAATCAAATACAGGAGCAGGTATGCTTATGGCAACCTGGGCAGTATTTACAGGATTTAATCACAGAGTTAACAAATACTGGTCACATCGGGGATAACCCAATGAGGTACTGGGCTTCTAACCTTGTTACTTGCAAGCTAGATATTAAGAACCCAGATCTAACAATTGAAGACAGGCCTCTAAAGCATGTTACACCCCAAATGCAAGATTCTTTTCGAAGACACATAAAAACGTTGCTAGACTTAAAGGTGATTAGACCCAGTACTAGCCGCCATCGTACTACTGCTATTATTGTGTACTCAGGGACAACGGTGGATCCAACAACAGGAAAAGAAGCTAGAGGCAAAGAGCGCATGGTATTCAATTACAAGAGACTAAATGATAATACCCATAAAGATCAATACAGCCTTCCGGGAATAAATACAATAATACACAGGGTCGGCAGAAGCAAGATTTATTCAAAGTTTGATCTTAAAAGTGGCTTTCATCAAGTTGCTATGGATCCAGAATCAGTTCAATGGACAGCTTTCTGGGTGCCCGACGGCCTTTTTGAATGGCTTGTAATGCCTTTCGGCCTCAAAAATGCTCCCGCCGTTTTCCAACGCAAAATGGATAACTGCTTCAAAGGTACAGAAGAATTTATAGCTGTTTATATTGATGATATTTTGGTTTTCTCAGAAAATGAAGAGGAGCATAAGGAGCACTTAAAGGTCCTTTTAAAAATTTGCAAGCAGAATGGATTGATACTAAGTCCCACAAAAATGAAAATTGGTAGTCCAACAATAGAGTTCTTGGGGGCCACCATTGGGCATTCAAAAATCAAGCTTCAGCCTCACATAATTTCTAAGATAGCTGATTTCAGTAACCAAGAACTACAGAGTACAAAAGGGTTACGATCTTGGCTCGGAATTCTTAACTATGCCCGTGCTTATATCCCTAATCTGGGGAAAATATTGGGTCCTTTATATTCAAAGACATCCCCAAATGGAGAGAAGCGTATGAATACTCAAGATTGGGCACTAATTGAAAAGGTAAAAGATATAGTCAAAAGGCTTCCTGATTTAGCCATACCACCAGCAAACTGCTTCGTCATCATTGAAGCAGACGGGTGCATGGAAGGATGGGGAGGAGTTCTTAAGTGGAAACCCCAAAAGTTTGACCCAAAGTCATCAGAGTTAATATGTGCATATTCAAGTGGAAAATTTTCACCACCAAAGTCCACTATAGATGCGGAAATACATGCTATCATGAACAGCATGAATAGTTTCAAGATATACTATCTTGATAAAGAAGAGCTGCTGATCAGAACTGACTGCCAAGCAATTATAAGCTTTTTCAACAAAACTGCTCAGAATAAGCCTTCTCGTGTTAGATGGATATCATTTACTGACTTCATAACCGGCTTGGGCATTAATGTTCAGTTCCAGCACATAGACGGTAAAGATAATCACTTAGCTGATGCTTTATCTCGACTTGTTTGTCTTATAACAGGACCATGGACTCCCTCCGAGGAAGATCTGGTTACAATAGCCCAATTCAACACAACATTGGAGCAACTGAAGGACATGCCTCATATGAAAGCATCCCAGCACCTCGCGGGCCTTATTTGCTATTGGACCAATATGAAGAACTCGCCTCAGGAATTGGGCCATACACCAATACACCCCAAGAAAAAGACAAAAGACAGCACATGGAGGACATCGAAAGAACTGCAGCAAGGAATCTACTCAATAGTCTGTGGGAGCTCAAGCTTATCATCACCGCAAAAGAACAAGACTTTGCCAGACGATGCCAGCTCAAAAGAGGTCTACACCTCTATTTCAAGGACGCTTTACCAGAAGTGATTCAGACTAAAGTTGCATTATTGGGCATCTTTATTCACATGCAAGGAATCATCCAGAAAATAATAGAGACACCACCATAGAAAGCAGACCATGGTGGGCCCTAAAAATCCAAAAATAAAATATTCCCAAGATCTTTGCACATGGATTGAGCCTCGGGGAGCCATCCATAGCTGTAAAGTGAACTAGGGATAGGTTTCTTAATAGTTAAGTTTCTTAAGATCTAAGTATTCTAGATGGAAAGAAGGCACATGTGAGTAAAGGCATCTGTGAGTGACGATGGGGCCCTATGAGCACCCGGTTCACAGCTTAACCTCTCTCAGCCTGATTTCTCTCTATATAAGCACCCTAGTTCCTCATTGCAGAACACACACCGAGCACCGGTACAAGTTCTACTTTGAGTCTCTCCTTTTCTAAGTTCTTAAGCTGTAAGTCTTATGCATTTCCATTTCCTTTTCTTGTAATTTAGTCCTGTACTTATCTCTTTGGTACATTATCTAAGTTATTTGAAAAGAAGCTCGTTTTCCACAAATTTTTGGTATCAGAGCTAGTTTATGGCCGAGTAAAGTAATTATCAGGGTATTTTAGGTTCACAGGATGGGAATTGAATTCAAGAAATCATTCTAAGGTGTTTTTCCTTAAAACAATAAAAGACATCTTTCTTTAAAATTCTGGTTAGCAAATTGCAACTGTTGATCAGTTATAGCAACCCAGAAGGCATGTCTAGCAAATTGCAACTGTTGATCAGTTATAGCGAAAACATGAACTGATATAGTGTCTGAATAACTAAACCTTAATTACTATTAATCCAACAGATTGTTGCAATAAGGCGACCAGGGAACGACAGGTGGATTGCAAAAGGACAGGTCCTAACTTGGTAACAAGGCCTGGGAGCCATTGATAAATCCAAGGGCACACCTGTATGAGCAAGAAAACCTTTAGAACTCTCTAAGCTGTACACAACAGTCTTAAGGAAGAAATAGTAAACAAGGCTAGGTTATAATTGTGTCTATGTCAAGACGTTGGGAAGAACACATCCAAGAATGGTATACTAAATCCCATACCTCTAACCTAGAATACCTTGACTTAGCAAAAACAGAAAAACAGCCAACCAAAAGAGAACTAGCTCACAATATTTCAGTAATTTACGACAGAGTTTGCCTTTCTTGTAGAGTGCATCTTAAAAATTTTAAGCAAATACAAGAACAACTAAGTGAACTCAAGACTGAAAATCAGAAGCTTAGTATAGCTTTGCAAAATCTTACTAAAGAGGTCCTAGAAAATAAACCATTAACAAAAAGACAGTTGGAGGATCTCATCTTAAAGGCAACTGAACAACCAAAACTGCAGGCCTTACAGTTATCTGAGGATTTAAAAAGAAAGGTAGATAGGGTAGAAACCCTACTACACAAGGTTGAAAGCTGGGTTTCTTCATGAGCTATATTAATACAAAGGCTACAAGTTCCTATAAGGAAGCCCTCCAAGCTACTGAAGAAATTGAAGCCCCTGCACTTGGTTTTTGCAGACCAAACAATTACAAAGGAGGTATTAGTAGCAACACTGCAATCATTAAACAAGGCAACACCCAAATTCAGCTACTAGTATCAATACTTGAAAAACTTGAATCTTTGGAAGACAGGATCAAAAGACTGGAAGCAAAGGCAACACCTCAGCCACAACCTCTACCTGAAGAAGTCATTCAAAGCATCTCTGACAAAATAAAAACTCTTTCCATACAAGAGAAGCCAAAAGAAGCAAAAGGAAAGCTAAGAGTCTTCACTGATCCTTTTCAAATTCTAAAGGAAGAACAAGACAAGTTAAAGAAGAAATGACGTCTCAAGCTAGAAATCCTCCTGCAACAACTCTAGCTCTAACAGAGAATGCACCCCTCTTTGAGGATCAAGTAAGAGACTACAGGCAGAATCAAAGACGAAGATATAATGCCCAGAGAGCTATACAAAGGATAGCAAGGCGAATTACTGGAGGAACCTACAACAATACCCTGGAACAACAAATTGATCCACAGGTACAACTCAGACTTTCCATGCAGGAAAGGGCCTCTATAGTACCAGCTGAGGTACTATACCATTCACGACGAGATGATATACACCATAGAGTGTATGTCCACAGATCAGAAGAAGCTATCCTTGTCACAAGCAATCAGGTGGATAGAGCTTTTATACAACCTGAAAGCTTTACCCAGCTCCAAAGAAGTGGTATGCGCTTTCTTCATATAGGTGTTATACAAGTCAGAATACAGATTTTGCATCGACAAGAAGAAGGCACCCTTGCCTTGGTAATATTCAGAGATAATAGATGGCAAGGAGATTAGTCTATCTTTGCTACCATGGAAGTTGACTTAACTCATGGAAGTCAATTGGTATATGTTATCCCTGACACTATGCTCACAATTTCTGACTTTTACAGAAATATACAGGTATCAATTCTAACAAGGGGATATGAAAATTGGCGAAACGGTGAAGCTAATTTGTTGATCACCAGAGGATTAGTTGGACGTCTGTCCAACACACCTAATGTGGGCTTTGCCTATGAAATACAGAATGTGGTGGACTACCTTGCAAGCCACGGTGTTCGAGCTCTTCCTGGAAGAAGATACAGCACCAGGGATGTTCTCGGACATAACTGGATTATTCGCCAAACAATGGTCAACATACCTATGCAACCAACTGAGGTAAATACAAGAAATATGCTGGATGGTAGTATATCCCTTCAATTTGATAATTATCAAGCAGCAACTTTATCGGTACCTCCCTCATTCAATATCAAAGATGAAGAGATATCAGATGAAGAAGAAATTCGGAGGCATTCTATAGCTGTATTAATAGAAGAACGGCTACCCGCGGAAGAATTATTGGTAAAGAGACTATCTTCATTAGCATCCCTCCCTATTAAAAGAACATCAGGAGCGGCAGGCTATGATATTTCTATTACACATGCGCAAGATATACCTGCTAATGCAAGGTCTCTCCTTTCTACTGGTATATGCATACAAGTTCCTCAAAATACTTATGCCAGGATAGCACCAAGATCTAGTGCAGCATTAAAAGGCATAATCATTATGGGAGGTGTTATTGATTCATCGTGGTGAGGTAAAAATTATGGTTTTTAATTCAACCAATAAAGATATTTTTCTTAAACAACAGGAATGCATTGCCCAACTCATCATCGAATACATAGCCTCCCCTAATATCAGGGAAGTAGAGTTTCTGAGTTCCACTACCCGCGACACCTCTAGCTTCGGATCCACTACTCCAAATGATTGTTTCCCTCAAGCTCCCCCTGCAGCTCGATGGGACACACTAGGAGAGCCTAGTGGCAAATTTGACTACTATGTCAATTATGCAATGCCACCAATTGAAGACATCCCTATTATTCCAACAGGATGGGATGATGAGGATCCTCAGATAATCCAAGCTCAAAAACAAGCCCGAGAATATGCTGTTCACCAGCATAAGTTTTATGAAGAAGAAGCAGCTCTTATGCTTCTTGACGCTCCACCAAGCATAGAGCAAAGTCTTTCTCATACCCAGCTACAACTTCGGGACTCACGCATTTATAGAAGGCAGATACAAAAGGAACTTAATTCCCTTCCTGCGCCAGCATCCTCTACACCAGAGTCATCTTCTTCAGCTAACTTTCTCTGCGTCTTTTCTCATAATGATGATGACACTGATTCTTATTTTGATTATCTACAATACTTAGCTCTTCAGGACTACACATCCCCTGACGAATTTATCAATCCGTTCGCGGAAGCTGGTGGGATGGAGATGGAGTAGATTTTCACTACTATCCCAGAAATCCCAGAGGGCAATAATGACTGGCTTACTGATTACCCAAAGTTACAACAACTACAGGAGCAAATTTACTCCCAAGAAACAACTTATCGGCCACCAGCAGATGTTACCATGAATCCTGTAGGATATCCTCCTAATCGTGCCCCAAAGGAGGAGCCCATAAGTATGGCTAATCCACCGTCAGATGAAAGAAGAAACTTCAGAAGAAATACAAACACTGAATGGTGGAACTTACCAACTGCCCATCAACAGACAGGAGCTATCTTAACACTTCCTCCTCAGTTACATCGCGTTGAAGATGTCTTTCTTCGGTGGGAAGCAATTACTAAGAATGTAGTAGCCTTACAAAATTTCACTGATAACCAAGACAAGGTAGACTATATTGAAAACCTACTCGGAGAAACAGAAAGATTAACATGGATTCAGTGGCGAATGGCATATAGTAATGAGTATCAAGAACTTGTCAATGCTGCTGAAGGAAGAAATGGTACCCAAAATGTCATCTCTCAAATACGAAGGGTATTCTTACTTGAGGACCCTTTTCAGGGGTCCACTGATATGCAAGATCGGGCTTATAGAGATCTTGAAAGACTGACCTGTTCACAGGTAAAAGACTTGATTCCTTTTCTAACCGATTATATGCATCTCGCAGCAAAAACAGGAAGACTCTATACTGGGCCAGAATTGTCTGAAAAATTTTGGCTAAAGTTGCCTGGAGATCTAGGACGGCGAATTAAGGCGGCATTTGAAGATAGATACCAAGGAAATACTACTGGAGTCCATCCCAGGGTAATGTTCACTTACAAGTATCTTGAAGAAGAATGCAAGAATGCAGCCTTTAGCAGATCACTCAAAGATCTGTCCTTCTGTGACCAAATACCCATCCCAGGGTATTATAAAAATCCCAAAAGAAAATATGGGCTCAGAAGATCAACCACTTACAAAGGAAAACCTCATCAAACGCATGCCCGTGTTGAGAAGAAAAAGCACTTACTCCGCAGCAAAAGATGTAAATGCTTCTTATGTGGTGAAGAAGGACATTTTGCACGAGAATGCCCCAAGGAATTCAAAAACACAAAGAGAGTAGCATTATTTGAAGGACTTGAAATACCTGATGACTATGAAATTTTATCAGTACAAGAAGGTGATGAACAATCAGATGCAATTTTTAGTATCTCAGAAGGAGAAGACCATCAGGTGAACACCATCCTTAACCAAGAATCTTTATTTGTTTTCATAGAACAAACAAATTCCTATATGTTAGGGAAACCTGAAGGATGGCAACCTATGGTGAAAGTTCCCAAAGCGCAACATGATTGCAGTCATATATGGGAAATAAATGGTGAAATACCACATCCTCATCAAAGGTGTACATGCTGTAAAAGAGAGACTATGCAGAAGCACCGAATGCATTGTGGTATCTGCAAAATCACATCATGTGGGATGTGCACAAGGAATTACTTTGATATGAGTATTCCAGTTGAAAGATCTACCCCTATTCCCTTCTCCCCAGCAAATTTAATTCAAGAACAACAGAATTATATCAACTGGGCAAAGGCTGAGATTGAAAGACTAAAGCAAGAGGTAGCCAGTGCAAAATTACTAGCAGAAATTCAGATAGAAGCACTCAAAAAGGAACACTCTACAGAAAAAGAAGAAATACAGAGAGCTCATAGTGCTGATAAGTTGGAAGTTGATACAGAAAATGAAGAACTCCAACTTAAGATTGATTTATTGGAATTGGAAAACAAAGATCTAAGGAGAAAACTAAGTGATTCTGAAATCCCCTATCTAGAAGAACATGAAGATGAGGAGATAAATGTTCTTGTTGATACAGGAAGAGAGAAAGCTTTCTCAATTGAAGAAGCCAAGCACCCAAAGCTTAAAACAAATGGCCTCTTCAATTTGGTTGTAGAACTCTTCATCCCTGAAATAGAAAGCTTCAAAGTAAATGCAATTCTGGACACTGGCGCAACCACATGCTGCATAGACCAGGTATCCATACCACCTCTTGCTATAGAAGATAACACTTTTATTGTCAATTTCAGTGGTATAAATTCAAAGACAACTGCTAGCAAGAAGCTGAAATATGGTAGCATGAAGATAGGAGAACATCAGTTCAAGATACCCTACACCTATGCCTTCCCCCTTAAACTAGGAGGAAGTATCACTATGATTCTTGGTTGTAATTTTATCCGAGCTATGCATGGAGGAGTTCGTATCGAAGGAAATGAGGTAACATTTTATAAAAATGTTACTACTATTCATACTCAACAGATGATACCTGCAGCCCCTTTTATTGAAGAACTAGGGCTGGATGAAGAAGAATACAATCAAATACAGGAGCAGGTATGCTTATGGCAACCTGGGCAGTATTTACAGGATTTAATCACAGAGTTAACAAATACTGGTCACATCGGGGATAACCCAATGAGGTACTGGGCTTCTAACCTTGTTACTTGCAAGCTAGATATTAAGAACCCAGATCTAACAATTGAAGACAGGCCTCTAAAGCATGTTACACCCCAAATGCAAGATTCTTTTCGAAGACACATAAAAACGTTGCTAGACTTAAAGGTGATTAGACCCAGTACTAGCCGCCATCGTACTACTGCTATTATTGTGTACTCAGGGACAACGGTGGATCCAACAACAGGAAAAGAAGCTAGAGGCAAAGAGCGCATGGTATTCAATTACAAGAGACTAAATGATAATACCCATAAAGATCAATACAGCCTTCCGGGAATAAATACAATAATACACAGGGTCGGCAGAAGCAAGATTTATTCAAAGTTTGATCTTAAAAGTGGCTTTCATCAAGTTGCTATGGATCCAGAATCAGTTCAATGGACAGCTTTCTGGGTGCCCGACGGCCTTTTTGAATGGCTTGTAATGCCTTTCGGCCTCAAAAATGCTCCCGCCGTTTTCCAACGCAAAATGGATAACTGCTTCAAAGGTACAGAAGAATTTATAGCTGTTTATATTGATGATATTTTGGTTTTCTCAGAAAATGAAGAGGAGCATAAGGAGCACTTAAAGGTCCTTTTAAAAATTTGCAAGCAGAATGGATTGATACTAAGTCCCACAAAAATGAAAATTGGTAGTCCAACAATAGAGTTCTTGGGGGCCACCATTGGGCATTCAAAAATCAAGCTTCAGCCTCATATAATTTCCAAGATAGCTGATTTCAGTAACCAGGAACTACAGAGTACAAAAGGGTTACGATCTTGGCTTGGAATCCTTAACTATGCCCGTGCTTATATCCCTAATCTAGGGAAAATATTGGGTCCTTTATATTCAAAGACATCCCCAAATGGAGAGAAGCGTATGAATACTCCATAGTAGTAGGTTCCTTCATAAGTGATGAAGCTTACCTTTTCCTGGTCCTCCTAGGCCAAGGGGACTTGGCGGTATCCCTGGTATACATCTAGCATGCATATCATCTCGCAGTCAGCCGTAGAGTCCACCACCTGGTCGATCTAGGGCAATGGATAATGACCTTTAGGACATGCCTTGTTGAGGTCTCTAAAGTCCATGCAAACTCACCATTTACTTCCCTGCTTGGAGAGAAGCACCACATTGGCGAGCCAGGTTGGAAATTGGACCCCTTGAATGTATTCGACCTCTAATAACTGATCGACTTCGATCTTAATTATCTTCTTCTGTTCAGCCCCAAAGTCTCTCTTTTTTTGCTTGACCGGACGGGTGTCCGGGAAGATGTGCAACTCATGTTGCATTACAGTCGGGGATACTCCCTTGATCTCCTTAGGTGACCAGGCGAACATGTCCCGGTTGAGTTGTAGGCAAGCCACCAGTTCGGCCTTCTTCATGGGCTCCAGGTTGGAGGTGATCCGATTTATTGTTGTCGATCGTCCAGGGTTGATCTGGACTTCTTCCTTCTCCTCATAAACTAGCGTGGGAGGATTTTCATGGATAGTGTTGAGCTCCAGACAGGCGTTCTTCCGAGCGGCCTGGGCTTCGCTTTTGACCACGTCCACATAGCACTTTCGCGCGGTCAACTGGTCCCTTCTAACCACGCTTACCCAGTTACCTACAGGGAACTTCATTTTTTGGTAGAACATGGAGATGACCGTTTGGAACCATTTAGAGCCGGTCATCCCATGATCACATTATATGTGGAGGGAGCGTCTATAACTATGAAAGTTGTCCTCCGAGTTCGTATCAATGGCTCCTGACCCAAGGATATGGCCAACTTAATCTGGCCGACTAGGTGGACTTCGTTACTCGTGAAGCCAAAGAGGGGTGTGTTCATAGGCCGCAACTGGCTCTTATCAATCTGCATCTGCTGGAAGACCTCTTTGAAGATTATGTTCACTGAGCTTCCAGTGCCCACGAACGTCCGGTGAATCGTATAGTTTGCGATGACGACTTTAATGATGAGTGCGTCTTCGTGAGGCACTTCCACCCCCTCTAGATCCTCTGGCCCGAATCTTATCTCCGGGCCTTGTGCTTGTTCTCGGCTACAGTCGACATTGTGGATTTCTAGGTGGCGGACCTATGAATTTTTGACCAGATTGGAGTCTCCATCTGTCGGACCCCAGCGATCATCCCGATGGTTCCCTTTGCTGCGTTTCGTCGATTTTCTTCTTGAGCATCCTCCCTTTCGTCCGGGTTAGACGGATAGGACTGTGCTCTCGTTCAGTTTGCTGTCCTTGTCGGCTTTGGCATCTTCGGTTTGACGGGATCGACCCGTCCCTTATGCACCCTCCTCGCTCGCTTCGGTTGGATTGTCAGCGGGCTGCCTGGTGGGCGAGCATGAACTGCGCTGTCTGTTGGTGCAGTTTGCACTAAGAGTCAAACTTATATTTTGATGAATGACAAATAAGTTAAAGTTAGGCTGTTTGTGATCTAATATAGTTGTGAAGTTTGCAGGTTCTCGATTCGGGATGTTCGACTCCCGGTGTCTCGATCCGGGATATCCGATTCTTGGTGTCTTAATCCGGGATGTCTGATTCCCGGTGTCTTGATCCGAGATGTTCGATTCCCGGTGTCGGTTATCCAAGATGTCTGATTCCCAGTGTGGATGATCCAGGATGTTCGATTCCTGGTGTGGCGATCCGGATGTCAGATTCCGGTGTGGGTGTTCCGGATATTTGATTCCGGAAGGTAAGTGAGATAAGTCACTGGAGGAGAGTGACTGTGAGGATGCGTTCCTGTTCGAAGGAACATATAAGTGTCGGGCCAGTTTAGACCCATTTGGGGATTCTAAGCTGAGTTTTTTGACTAAGTTTTGGTCCTGAAGGGACAAAACTTAATTACTACTATTGTTTAATTGTGCTAACTCTATTTTACAGGTTATTCTAACTTGTTTACTTGCAGAAAGTAAAAACTGGAAAAGAAGGTTCCAGGCGCCCGGACGGGTCCGGGCGCCCGGGAGTGGATAAAGTCTATGGATCAAGCTTTGACGGAGAGTTGCCATGTGGGGGCGCCCGGACCGATCCCGACACCTGGAAGGGCCTATAAAAAGAGGTTTTGGCAGAAACTTCAAAAGATCAATCCGAACAAGTTTCGCTCATGCGCTCTGTTCCGAAAATGACTCTACGACACCTAAAAGCTCCTCCGACGATCGAGAAAAAAATATTCAATTAGTTAATCGTCGATAACTTTATTTGTAGCTTTCAGCATTGTACTTAGTTTGTAATAATTCTAAAAATATAGAATTGCCCAATGAAGCACTCAGGTGCGGCCCTTCGAATAGGAGTCGAAGTCGGCTCCGAACGAAGTTAATCAATTGTGTCATTTTAATTTTCTGCTATGCTTAATTCTGATTTGCTAACGATATTCACTCCCCCCCTCTATCGTCTTCTTCGATCCTACAAACCTAAAAGTCAGAACCAAGATAGCACTGGCTATAAATTTCATTTTCATATTATTATATGCTAATATGTTTTTTCAGGAAAGAAAATGAATTAAAAAGAAAAGGTTTGAAGCCTTCGGCAGTCCGCACACAGAGAAGCACTAGGGCGCCCTCAGAGAGCGAAGGCACCCTCGGCGTGACGAGAAGGCACCCTCAAAGGACTGAAGGCGCCCTCCTGCTAATAATGTTTGAGGATGAACTTTTTCTTCTCGGCTGCTGTGTCGAGAGACGGGAAGGCGCCCTAAGTGCTGAAGGCACCCTTAAGCCGATAATAGTTGACTTCACACGGATAATGCTTGATCTGTTCAGCTATAACAATCAATGAGCTGGAGGCACCCTCAAGGACTTAAGGGCTCCCTCTAGAGTTCGACCAGCACTCTATATAAAGGGTGCTCGGCCATAACTTTGGTACAACAATTTCTGATTCAACTTTTGTTGCGCGCTGCTCCGATACTGTCCAAAGACGCTCCAACGCTGTTCCGACAACCTGCGACGAAACTCCAATCTTTATTGTTGGTATAATTTAAAGTTTAACTTACTGTACTTAAATTTCAAAATTTTGTATTATAGCCTGATTGATAGTGGATTACCCAAAGTAAACGGTTAACCATGGGCCTTGCAGTAGGAGCCATTACAAGACTCCGAAGCAAGTAAAAACAATAGTGTTAATTTTCTTTGCTTACATTATTTCCGCTGCGTACTCATTTTTTAAAATCTAAAAAATTTTCTATCGCGATATTCATCCCCCCCTCTATCACTTTATTCTATCCTACAATTGTGATAGCACTTCATTTCCCTTGGATTAGCGATCTTCTGATTGTAAACCAAGTAAATTCTTCTGTAGTCTCTGTAGTCTCATATTCTTTTAATTTCTATTTAAGTTATTATCAATTGTGTTTAGCTAAGTTAATTGTGCCCGAGTTTGGTATAAATTCTATCTTACATAATTAATTGATGACTTTCGCACCTAACCGGCCCACAATAGTCCAACACATTCTTACCCTTTGACACACATCAAAAACTCATCCTAGAATCTTTATGGTTAAAGGTGCCCAGGGAAAGTCACATACCTTTCATTCTATCCAAATACTCATCCTCGAGAATTATATCATGATAATGAAGATTGTCCATCTTCTATTGTCTTCTCCATTCTCAACCTTGAGCATACCCAATGAGGATGGTTTCCAACCTTCCAATGTGTCATAATTATTAAAACATGTCTCTAAGGAGTAGCTCCCCCTCAAAACAAGCTCTAGACCTTCTGTCATTGCACCAACAATGACTTAGAGTTCCTAAAACTTTAGGAAACCTATAATTTGAAGTTTTGAGGTTAAAAAATTAAAATTGATCCTTAACCTCATTGTAAACTTCAATTTAGTCTTCTTTAACCATTCTTATCTTGTTTTATTGTGAAAACTACCCTTAAATTCATATAAATATATTTCATAGGGTTAAGAATGGTTATTATGACTAAATATGTCTTAAAAACCTAAAATTAGGCTTTTCAGTCAAAATCAGACTTCCAATCGATCACTTGAATGATTGCAGTGTATTGATCGATCAACTGATCGATCTTGTGACTACTATTTGCGGAATACATACATGAATCGATCAATTGATCGATCCATCAATCACCTGATCGATTCCACTAGCTTCTACTCGCGGAAAAACCCTATTCAATTGATCAACTGATCGATTGAATACCTCCCAATCAATCAGTTGATAAATTGAGTTTCTAAATTTTTGAAATCAATTTTTAGGTAAATTTTAGAAACTCATAGATAATTCTACAAAAAAAAAAAAATTAAAAATCAGAAAAATTCATGTAGACATTGTTTAACCCATATTTTATCAAGGAAAAATAGTTTTATGTGAAAATACATATTCATATTTTCAAAGATTGACACAAAACTTGAAATTATTGTAAACTTCAATATTTTTCCTAGTTTGTGTCTAAATATACAATGATGATTGCTATCAAATGATAGTCTTCACCAAGGTTTTCAAAAATGATTTTGAATTTTTTTTGAAAATAATTTTTAACCATGTTCTTTATTTTCAATGCACATGACTTGTACATTAGTTTTTTCAATGATTGGATAGCACATAACTATGTATTTTGATGATAAAAAAACTCAACTAGATGTACTAAATCTACATCTTGAGCTTTGTTTATCTTTCTAATATTTCACTTGTATCTAATGTGCACTAATACATACAAGCCTCCTTATAGTCTTGTGAGATGTAAATATGGGTTTTTCTAAGGGTTCAAGCATCTCTATCTAGGCATTTTAAAAATTATGATCATCCACCTAGGATGTCATTGGCTAATTAATGTCATTTGTCCTTAATCATAAGGAAATTAAAATAATGCATAATGATGAAATAACATACTTAAAAATGATTAATTAAAAAAAAATCTACTATCTTTCTATATTATGCATGTATGACATGACATGGTACTTTTGTTTTTCATAAAATTATGAATACAAAATAATGATGTCATCTTATGTGATAGGGCAAACAAATCAGGATAATTTAGCATAAATAAAATACCTACATTAACTATCTAAGTATTACTATCCTTAATCGAAATGCTAAGCTAAAATTATACTTTGTGTTCCCTTATCCCTTCAAGAAAAATGCATAAAGCTTTAACTTGACATTTCTTTGACTTTTCTGTAGTTGTGGCAATTTAACCTAGTCCACTTCTTAATTTTTTTTGGCACATTTTACTCTTTCAATGAGTAACCATTTAAAACCATCATTTTTAAGGAATAATATTTCCTTGAAAATACTCCAAGGTGCCAACTTCATCAAGGACGAGTTAACTACCCTTTCAATTAGAGTTAACACTCTCTAAACTCATCTACGGTGTAGAAAATATACTTTTTAGAACCCAAAATTTATTGGTGCTCCTTGAGAATTCTAGTTATTCACTAGAGATGACTTCCCTAGATACCTTCCTAGGCTTCTTAGAAGTCTTGGTCACAATAGACTCCACTAGGTCAACTCTAGGGATGGTTTCCCTTGTAACCTTCTTGGTGACTTTCTTTGGTTACTTAGAAACCTTAGTCACCTTAGTATTATCAAAGTTAACTCTAGGGATGACGTCCCTTATAATTTTGACTTAACTTCTAGACCTAGTATTAGTTCCATAATTATATGGAACCCTATGGTTTGATGGCACATCCTTTTTGGCCTTATGTTTGTATCCCAAACAGTTATGGCCATTGAATGCCTCATTTCTATCTACCCCTAGGTTTTGTCTACTTGACCCTTTAAAAATATTCTCCATCCTTAAATCCTTGGATTTGTATTTTTCTAGATGGCATTGGAAATTCGTTTTCTTAGGCACACATCTAAAATCCTTAGATTTCTTGCTAAATTAATTTCTACCTTCCTAGCCTTAGGTGTGGTACACTGATCATGAAAGGATACATATTTTTCTTTAATCCTATCATGTATTCTATTTTCATGATAAATAGCATTAAAATAATATAGACTATTTCTAGCATGCTTTTTATCACTACTTAAAGAAGTACCATTATCTAGTGGTATCTTCATTTTGTTCCTTGAAGCTCCCCCTTGATTTAGGCTTCCTCCTTGGTTCTTGGTTGTTTTCTTCCCCTTAGGACATTGACTCCGATAATGTCCCTTTTAGTTGCAAGAAAAGTACACAATGTGCTCTTTGCCTTTTCGTACCATGGGATCGACCTTTCTTGGTTTCTCCTTAGCCTTTGGTATCACTTGACCTTTCTTCTTGGTCAACTTCTGTAGCGACCGCCCTTAGCTACTACTGCCTAAGGACGATCGATACTTACTGACTTACTGTACTTATGTAAGAAAATTCATGAAAATAAAAACTTTTGCGGAATAATTTCATGAATCTCTAAACATGCTTATTAATGACTTAAACTACTCTTAAGCATGCACTTACATAAGTTTAAACTAGCTTGGAACAAGCTAGCAAAGAAGG